>VMDR010001374.1:0-130598 GCA_007922815.1 Macrotus californicus | reverse complement strand
GGGGGAAAAGGTACAGGGAATAAGAAACATAAATGGTAGGTAGAAGATAGACAAGGGGAGGTTAAGAATAGTAGAGGAAATGTAGAAGCCAAAGAACTTATATGTAGGACCCAGGGACATGAACTAAGGGGGGGAAGAATGCTGGAATGCTGGGGGGTAGGGAAGTGCAGGGTAGAGGGGGATAAAAGGTAGGAAAAAAGTGGGACAACTATAGTAGCATAATCAATAAAATATACTTTAAAAAAGAAAAAATCCATTGTATTTCTGTTGATATATACCAGCAATGAACACAGGGATATTGAAGTTGAAACTACCATTTACAATTATTCAAATAAATCAAATACCTGCATGTAAATCTAACAAAGCACATGCAGAGTTGTATGTTAAAACACTGATGAAAGAAATCAAAGAAGATTTAAATAAATGAAGATATACCATGAATTGGAAGACTCAACATAGTATAGATCTCAGTCCTCCCAAACTCAATATATGAAGTCTATTCAGAAAAAGTCCAACCGTTGTTAATATAACAAGAATGGTTCACATGACATCAATGTAACCTGGCAGCCAAGGAGAGTGGACTGGAATGTGCATGTGTGAACAATGATGACCTCACTGTACTAGTCAGTGGGGTGGTAGATGCCATTGAGTGAGCATGTGTACTGTGTGGCCATCGAATTCAAAATGACTGACCAAGTAGAGCAATGAATCTGCATCAAATTTTGCATTAAGCTTGAACATTCCTCCATGGAAACTATTCAGAAGGATTTCAGAGATGATGCAATGAGTACAGTGCAAATAAAAACATGGCACAAATTCTTCAAAGATGGTTAAGAATCTGTTTAAAATGATCCACATTCTGGAAGGCCTGCAACAAGCAGAACACCTGAGAATGTTGAATGTCTATGGGCTGTAATCAACAAAGATTGACAACTGACAGTGAGTGAACTAGAAGCTGATCTGGGGATTCCAAAACTACTGTGTCCAAGATTTTGATGCAGGATCTTGGCATGAAACATCTCATGGCAAAATTCACTCCATGGCTTCTGCTCCCAGAGCAGAAGGAGCATAGTGCTATAGTTGTTAATGATGTTGTTCAAACTGCTACCAGTGAACCAGGGATCCTCAAGGAGGTCATAACTTTGAAGGGGACTGAGTCGTTACTGTCCTATGTACAATGTTTCTTGTATCTTGTATCTTCTTCAATAAATGTCTCTATTTTAAATATTATATGGCTAGATACTTTCTGGACAGACCTCACAGGTTTAACACAATTCCTATCAAAATTTCAGCAAGATTTCTTGGTAGGCATCAACAAATTATTCTACAGTTTATATGGAAAGGCAAAGGAACTATAATAGCTAGGACAATACTGAAAAGGAATAAAAAAGATTCAATCTATCCAATTTTGAAACTTAATATCGGGTTGGCCAAAAAGTTCGTGTGTTTTTTTTTCCTGTAAAATAAAAGACATTTTTCATCTTCACCAATAACTTTACTGATTTGGATATTTTCAGTATGTCAGCGATCTCCCACGTAGCAAAACATTGATTGTTCTCAGTTAATGTCTCCATTTGGTTGCTGTCCGCTTCAGCTGGGCTGCCCAACTGTGAAGCATAGTCCAGCAAAACATCTCCAGCACAAAACTTCACAAACCACTTTTGACACGTTCGATCAGTCACAGCACCTTCACCTACACTGCACAAGTCTTTTTTTTTTTTGCGTTTCAGTTATAGTTTTACCTTTCTTGAACTAGTAAAGTATAATATGCTGAAAATGTTGCTTATTTTCTTCCACCTTCAATATTAAAATGACTACACGAAAATTCACCAGTTTTGATGTTTTTTTTTTAAATGCACACTGGTACGACAGCTGTCACAATACAATCTAACAAATCATTTCAAAGGAAGTTGAAGACGTGTAAGCACTACTACAGCCATCTTAAGGACAAAACAAACTTTTTGGCCAAGCCAATATAGAAGGAAAGCAAGCAAGACATAAGAAAACAGGGAAGTATCACACTGCGCAGATAGACCTGACCCTATATTCAAAAGCTGACTCCGTTTTAAAACTCATCCATCTTTGATGCCCTCCCATTTTCCACAGGTAGACTCTGCAATGTGGACAGAGACTGCAGGTCAGTCTGAACTACCGCCATTAATCCTTCCTGCACCTTTAGCTCTTTCTCTGCGGGAAAGGAGCCTTTCTTGCTATCTTTAAACTCATCCCAGTGCCAGAACCCCCAGTATCTTGTCCCTTGGTTCCCCTCGACCACCCTGTATTCCTTTAGGAGTGGGCAGGTCCATTTCTTAGAGGGATGTAAAACAGGTGGTCTGGGGTGGGGGGCGTGAATGGTGCAGGAATCCTTTTTATCCTTCGCTCGTCCAAGTAAGCTTCCTATTAAATTCCTTAAACCGACGAGCTGGCCATGTCTGCTGTGTTCTTTGACTTCTCTGTGCCTTCACCATTGGGGGAACTGCTCTGCATACATGGCCTCTTCATGAAACACATACTTTATATAAAAATTAACTTTTTTTTGGTAATTAACAAGTTATAAAATCAATTACACAAGAATGGATCATGGACTTAAGTGTAAAACTATAAAATTTTTAGGACAAAAACATAGGAGGAAAGCTATGGAACCAAGGGCAAGACAAAGAGTTCTTAGACATAAGGGAAAACCACAATTTATAAAAGAAAAATCTGGTAAATTGGAAGTCATCAAAATTAAAAAACTTTTGTTCTGCTAAAAGCCCTATTAACAGAATGATAAAAGATACTGGAAGAAAATATTTGCAAACTACATATCCAAAAAGAAACTAGTCTCTAGAATGTATACAAATCTCCCAAAACACAGCAGCAAAAAATAAATAATCCGATTAGAACACGGATAAAAGACGTGCAAACACGCTTCCCCGAAGAGAACATACAGGTTGCAAATAAGCACGTGAAAGGGTGTCCAACATTAATCAAAACAACAAGAGATCACGATGCATGTATCTGAACAGCTAAAAATCAAAAATAGCTACAACACAGGCTGCTGGCAAGAACTCGGAGAAACTGGATTGCATTACTGGTAGATGCATAAAGTGGCGCCACCTCCCTGGAGAAACCCGACAGCTGCCACATGACCTAGAAACCGCACTCGTTAGCATTCACCCCAGAGCAGTGAGGGCGTGTTCAGGCACACAAACGTGCCCGTGCACTGTCATAGTGGCTTTACTGACAATAGCCTTAACCTGGAAACAAAACATATGTCCCTCAACAGGTGAACGGTTAAAAAGAGAGTGGCACATCATATAATGGAATATCGTACAGTAATAAAGAAACCAATTAATTCATACAAAACCTAGAGGACTCTCCAGAGAGGTAAGCTGTGTGAACTAAGTTAAGCTCAAACAATTATACTTTGTTATATAATATTCTTAAAATGACAAAATTGTAGGAATAGAGACCAGATTAGTGGTTGCCATGGGCAGTGGGAGAGTGGGTACAAGAGGGAAGTGGGTGTGGCGATAAAAGGGAAACAGGAACATCCCTGTGGTCTGTTCTGTCCCCTGCCTGTGGCCTTGCCAGTATGCTGGGCGCACCAGGCTACTGGATGACGGGCTGAGGAAGTTAATGCTAGAGAACTGGGGAGGCGATCACAGGATCTCTCTCTAGGACTTCTTACAACTGCGTCTGAACATACTATTATCTCAAAATAAAAAGTTTAATTTAAAAAATAACTTTTCTTAGCTCTCCATCTGTTCAAAAACAGGTGGCAGGCTGCATCTGGCCCGCAGGCTGTAGTAGTTGTGTAGTCTAACACAAACACCAAGACACACTGTAAGCTCATTCAGTGGTGTTTCAGAAGCTAAAAATTTACAAGATCTAAATACAGTCAGAGGCCTTAAAATATGTTTCCAGCCATAGTTCTATAATCACTGCAGTGGTTTTCTAGAGGCACGTGTCTATTCCCAATCCTAACATGAAGCGGTAAGAGCAACAAGGAGGTAACCTCCTCTATGTCTGCAGTCTCTGAAGTCCTCTGTCTCTTGTTGCTTTCGTATCAGCATCCTGAGCTCATCTTCTCCCGCTGTGCGCTGCTGTTACTTTCCTACATCCTGGATCCTCAGTGCATCCTGGAAGTTGGGGTTTGTTTTCATCAACTCTGTTGTGGGCCAGGTAAACATGGTTGTTTCTTGAATAGGGTTTCTGTGTGAATTGTATAGACTGGCTTTAACTTTCGCAGTATTTCCCCTGATAACCTCAGTTTTGTCCACTGTACAGCTCACAGAGTTATTTTAAACCGTATTTAAAACACCTATATTCACGCCTTCATATTAGAAAACGTACGTTGATCCGGTACGACAATCATCGTTCAGTCGCCCAGTACAGTCTCTGTTTCCTTTGCGCTGCTTCTTAGCGGTTTGTCCATTGTGGCCTCTTCTAGGAACTGTGTTCTGATCCTTAGCTGATTGTGTGGGAATGTGGGCAGAGCGCCAAATGCTCTGTGTCCATGGGTGAGGTCTGGTGGAGTTTTACTGCCCCAGGTCTTTCCCGAAGGCTCATGCAAATGGATCGTTCTTTGGGTAGCCCTCAATGTTAGCGTCTTTAGGTCTTTTCTCCTGGGCCTGTTAGATTACAGGAGAAGATGCTTTACTTTCCATCTGAAGGGCACAATCCTTCAGGGGCTGGGTGTGGAAAGGGCTGGGATCGCAGCATTTTGTGTGTCTATCACCAAAGCCCGTGTTTTTAAGTACAAACCCTCTTCCTCCAACTACACCTGGTGCTCTCAGCCAAGACGCCTTCTCCCGAGTCACCTGCCTTCTGCCAGGGTTGAGGAGAAAGCCTGGGTTCTTTTTTTAGACTGACTTTCAACCAACCTCCCTTTTTCCAGTCCATCTTCACAATTACTTCCAGAAGAACCTGGTTATATCAACTCCTGAGCATGATGAGGATTTGCCGTTAAAGTTTTCGGCTGGTTTTTAGGTGTTGCATTGCTAGTTTACACTTCAGCCTTCTCAGGTACGCTCAGGTGTAGTGTACATGTAGTGTGTCTGCGTAGTGACTTACCACTCGCCCATTTGCTTTCCTCCTTTGTCG
Source organism: Macrotus californicus (assembly GCA_007922815.1). Lineage (NCBI taxonomy): Eukaryota > Metazoa > Chordata > Mammalia > Chiroptera > Phyllostomidae > Macrotus > Macrotus californicus. The sequence goes on along the minus strand of VMDR010001374.1, from coordinate 125,510 downwards.
TTGCTCTTATCTGTGCTCACTTCCTCTTCTTCCTGGGAATTTAGGCCCTTTTCCTTTACTCTTGTTTTATCACCAGGAGGGAGCATGTGTTCATTTTGCCATTGTTAATCAGAGGTCTTTATTCAAATAATCACAGTCTGAGCCAACGCACCAGGAACTGGTGTCAAGGGTTTAACTTGACATCTGGGTTTGTCATCGTTCTCATCCAGGGAAGAGCTGAGATGGCAAGTGCCCCTGCGCCCTGGTTACTTCATGCACATGGACTCATTATCATTCTGGATGTAGCTGAGATTAGTTCTTACCATTAATGCAGGTTGTTAGACTCGAGGGCAGGGGGCCAAATCCCAACCCTAACTTGAATTATGGTAAGATATCCTTATTTGGTTGTGGAATCTTCTGCTTTTTGTTTTGTTTTGTTACTATCAGCATTTAGGGTCCGTCTTTGGCAGCTGTAGGCTCTCCTAATCCTAGATACTTAATCAGAATCTATCAGGGTGCTCCAGGAAAGGTAGGAAATTGAACAGTAACTCAAGAGACTGAGTCCAATGATCTAAAATTACGGGATAGTCTGGAAATCTTACCATAAAACACACTTTTATTGCTATGTGAAAATGTACATTGCGTCCCAGGTAGCCAATTTTCATGTCAGCAATAAGCTAGCTGCCAGGCTGGGGGAGATATTCCACTGAGAGCTGCAAAGCCGGGAAGACTCTCTGTGAAGGGCAAGAACAGCTAAGCAGAGCGCTCCTGCGGGCTGTTTAGGAACGAGTCAACCCCTGCCGTGGGTCAATGAGACAGTGCACCGTCCTGCCTGGGGCGATGCACCCACTGACACAAAGAGAACGTCAAGCTGTGACATACACAGGTGGCACATTTCCAGAAGGTCACGACTCACTTCGGATGTTTGCATGAAGGGATCAGAAATTGGGAAGAGCTATTTGTATTATCTGTGTTGCTTGACATTTTGCAGAGTTGACACAATATCTAGGTTTGCATTTATATACAAACCAAGGATTTTGAGCATGTTACTTTAAGTTTTGCCAAGTTGATGGGTGAAATGGCATTGTATCACTCACTATTTGAGCAGAAAACCTTTGTTTATAAAGTTGTGCTTTTCTGCCCCCAGGGCCTTACTGGCCCTTTGTATTTTTCTTTTATGAATGTGCTCTTTCACTTATTCAGAAATATTTATTGGTCGCCTCTGTTAGTTTTGGGGAAATAGGGTTCACAAGATAGACAAGGTCCCTTCCCATCTCATAAACCTCATGATTCAGAGGAAGCAGACAAACATTAAATAAGTACATAAATAACAATTTTTTGTGAGTGTTTTTGGAACTTGACAAAAACACAGCCTCTGTTTTTAGGGACATAATTTGACGTCTGAGTCAGATTTCTTTTATGATGTTGTTTAGGACTTCTCAGCATTTGTCCTTTATTAACTTGCTCTGTCACGGCTGAAAATGAACTGAAGTCTCCATTTCCTAACATGTTTGTGTCAGTCCTTGTACTTCAATTTCTGTTAAGAAAAATTTGATCATTTTGTGCATATTCATACTTTTTAGATCTTCATCATGAATTATATACTTTATCATCATCATATGTCCTTTCTCTCTTTTATGCTTTTTGCTCCCCTTCGGCTTTGAGAGCAGCGTCGGGAACACTTCTTCCTCTTTGTCTCCTGAACAACTGCATTGTTTGTATTTACAGGTGAAAGCTACGAATTTCCCTCTCCGCACCCTGTTAGCGCTATTGTTATTCTCTACGTGTATCACTGATACACTTTCGTCCATCTTTTTACTTTCAGCTGTTTGGAGTCACTTTAAGATGTATCTCTTTTATATAGTGTAGGCTTGGGTTTTCCTTTATACCCCAGTTTATTTTTCTTTAAATACAGTATTTTAGCTTCTATCTACAGGCACCATATTTAAGTAATGACAAAATAATAGTATGCATTTACTTCTTCATACTCCCTTCCACTAAATTAGCTCATTATATTGTTTTTATTTATTCTTTCAGTACTTACTCTTATAAAGAATAAGAGTAACTTTAAATAATTTTTACTCCTAATAATAGTGATGGGTTTACAGGAACAATTATAAAGGACATATGGACAATAACAAGGGAGGGTGGAGGCAATGGGGGAGGGAGGCGGGGAGGGCTGGGTGAAGGGGAGGGCTGGGGAGAAAAGACAGAAAACTGTACTTGAGCAACAATAAAAAAAAAAGAAGAGTAAGAAACCAGAACACTTATGTCACCTCTCACCCTCTCCTCTTACTTCCAACCTCCAATGTTAAAACATTTTTGAAACCATAATTTCCACAGTTCACCCTGTCTTTATCCTCTAGCAAATTCTTTTGCTGTGGGTTTTCCATTTATCTCTTTAATTTTTTTTTCTTTTATTGATTCCAGAGAGAAGGGAAGTGAAGGAGAAAGGGAGAGAAACATCCATGTGAGACAGAAACATCAACCAGTTGCCTCTCACTTCCCAACTGGAGACCAAACCCACAACCCAAGCATGTGCCGTGACCAGGAATCGAACCTGCAACCTTTTGGTTTGCAGGACAGCACCCAACCTACTGAGCCACACTGGCCAGGGCTCCATTTATCTTGCTTGGAATTGTTGAACTCCTTGAATCTGAGTGTTTATATTTTTCATCAAATTTTTAAAAATGTAAGCTGATTTTTACTAATGTATATTCCTAAAAATAATGTTATTCTCTGTTGAGTAAAAAGACCTATTTTTATCTTCCAGATCAAGTTAATTAATTTTATCACTCAAATCTACATCTTTGCTCTTCTTGGCTATTTGATCTATCCATCTGTGAAAGGTTTATCTTAAAATCTCCAACTAAAACCACTGATCTATTTCTACTCTGTCCACAGTCACTTGTTTTGTATATTTGGAAGCTATATTGTTAGCAACATACATATACATGATCACATCATTTGTTATGACCTGACTAGCATATGTCATCCTGTGCCCCTGACAGCACGTTCATCTTGTAATTGTTTTGTTAAGGTTACAGTTACTGCTATGGCTTTTACTCAATTTGCCTGACATACTGTTTTCCACCTTTTACATTTTCAATGTTTAGTGTACTTTTACTTTAAACATCTCTTTGATAGATACTGCTACATCTTTTAAAACCCAACCCATGAGGACCATGGGAGGCAGGGAATTTCAATGTCTCTGGAGAATCTGGACTGAGATAGATGGGCCAACCTTGCACAGAGCCAGTAAGGCAGCCGGAGGGAGAGGCATTTCAAGGCGAAGTGGCCTGCAAAAGAAGTTTGTAACGGGCTTTAATTTATTCCAATCCAAACGAGTTATGCCTTGGAAGTTCGGCCTAATCCCGAAAGGCTTAATATGCTTTCTGAAAGAGCTGAGGTGATAGCGTGTGGCCAGCTGTGCCTTGTATGAAATGGAAAAGGAATAGTCCCAGGCTGGAGAAAAGTTTCAGTCCTAGGAGGGTTCAAAGACAGATAACCTTCCTGTGACCACAGGGAAGTGAACAACAAAGGAAGGAGAGAGATGCTTAACCACGGCATTATTGAGCATCCAAATGCTCACTCTGGTCTCCATTCCTTAAGTTATTACCCAACAGCTCAAGAGATTAAAAGCTTTTTGAACAGACTGGCTCCTTTCCACGGAACTGGCAGGCGGGGAGATAATACAGATGACCCAACTGAAATACACTGAAGTCAGAGACACAAGCTTGTAGGATAATGAGGAAATGCAGGACAAACTAGCTACTGAAGCACACAAAGGCCCGCAGGAAAAAATCTGGCCTGGTAGAATGGGTGAGGCGGACCCTGTGCACACAGCCGCTCTTCCTGACCTTTGCAGACCGGGGGAGAGTAGGACAGGAATCTAGACGGTGTGCAAACCCTCATCCAGGTCTAGTGCACATGTTCTGGAAGGACTGAGAGGACGCTACTCATATTTCCCCGATCCAAAGATTCTGTGCCTCATTTTTAATGCTTATGCAGTCTGTGGTAAATATTGTAGAGAACGGAATTAGACGTGGTTCCTGAAAACGAAACTGCATTCAGAACCAGGCGGACATCTTCGGGTGGCAGACCACATGGCACATTTTCAATACAGAGCTATAAAAGGTGGATACACACACACAAATACACGTACAGATGATGGCAGGCTTCCATAAAAACATCTAAAAGTCACAATTTCAAGAGATTCCCTTCTTTTTCTACCTCTAGTGAGTAAAGAATGATGTAAGGTCCTTCGGGGGGAAAGGGAAGGGCAATTGGAGGATGCGGGAAGGACCCATGTGTGACGCTCTGTCACTGACAGGAAAGGAACTAGGCTGGTGGCTTCAGAACCAGCAGATAGATACACAGACACATCTTGGTATCATGACTTTTTTAAAACACATCAAGTGACAGGTTTGCAACAAATGACAACGGTTTCTATTCTTGTTTCTAACCTAAGTCCTCTTGGAATTTGCTCTTCAGGAACTGTTAGGCTCAGTAATGAGGACTCTGAAAGCCAGAGCCCCAGCATGATTTTCTGTGAAACTGCTAATTAATTATTCAGTTTTGCCTTGAAGCTACTGAAGAGGAATACTTTGGAAGCTGATGTCTCAAAAAAATTACCCAGGGCACCCACATGGGAGTACTATTTACCCTGAGAATTGTTAAACTCCACCCAGCAAGTCCACAATAAATTGGAATTTCATCCCTGCCAGGACGTGGCTCATGTCCAAGGTGCATTCACTTTTAAAAGACCACTCAGGCTGCTTTCACCAAGCCCGTCGAGTAACTGCCTTTTCCTGAAAACCCAGTACAATCCGCTAGGCCCCCTGATGGACAGCAGTGGAAAACTGTGTGGGGAAAATAACACCCCGAGGCTCCCAAGGGATCTAGTGAGTGGCAAGGTGTCAGCTGGCAAGTGAAGCCCTGGGAGACGGGCCCGCAGTCCGCTCTGTGAGGAACACCCTGACAGGGAGGGAACGGCCATTCACTGAGCACCTGAAATGACTAGGCATGTCATACGCTGTTCCTACTTCAATTCATCCACCCAACATCCCCCCGAGTAAAATGAACCCGACTGGAGAGATGTGGAGCGACTGCTGCTCAGGGTCTGGAACCTGACTGAGGTCACCTGGCTAGAAAGTGGCCGAGTTAGGACTCACCTTTCCCAAAGCTTATGCTCTTCTCACATCACCCGAAATATCCTCAGCGAGAATACCTAAATGCTATCTATTGTTCCTTGATGGCTGTGGGGGTATGGCTCCTCTCCCACTGGGCAATGGATGAGGGTCTGAGCAGGATATTAAGATAACCCCGTAGGCAAAGCAGAAGTCACAACCTGTTTGTGTGAAGATGGTGCCTAAGATTGTCTGTGTCAACTGTTACCAAGTGAGGACTGTCCAGTCACACCTGGGAAAGCGAGGTTTCTAGAGACCGGGGGAGTGAAATGGAGGGGATCAGAATTAAGAGGTGATAGGTCTTAATGATCAAGAGCATGAACTCTGAAGCCAGACCGCCTAGGTTTAAATCCCACCTCCCATTTTGCTGCCAAGTAATCCTGTGTGGCGTGCACAGGAGTGTCTGGGTGTGGGAGGCTGCAGGGATGAACAGGAGTAGCCCGGGGGGCTTTGCTGAAGCTGGTCAGTGGGACAGGCGGTACACTGTTCTATTCTGTTTCTGTGGATGTTCCTGAACGAGACCAACAAGCACTGAGGCTTCTAAGGGAACAAAACAAAGGGGAGGGAAATAGAAACCTAAAGGGTACTTTATGAGAGCAGCTTCTGCATTTGATAAATATTTTAGTAAATCTCTTTCCAGGGTCACAGCCACTTGAGTAAGGCGGCATGGTGTCTCCCACTGACGCCAGCTCTTGGGGAGAGGCCCACAGAGTCCTACGGCCCGGCCAGTCCCAGGATCTCCGAGTATCAGCTGTGGTCCTTCCTTCCTACACTGCTTCGTCTTCCTGACTCTCCAAGAGGCCCCACGTCCTCAGTATCAGCCTGGCCGTGCGTGAGCAAATCACGAGGCCTCAAAGATTACAACAGCTCTTCTCCCCTGCCCTCTTCCCTCTCTACCTCAACCCCCCTCCCCCACAGATCTCTCCATAATCAGCACTGACAGGAGAACAGACACTCAGAACAATCACTGGAGTCTGACTTCCAAAAACAGGCTGCTCCATCAGGAACCAGGACAGGGCTAACAATGTCTTTAGAATACACTGAAGCAGGTCTGCCAGAAAGGCCAATCTGCATCAAAACCTCAGCTGGGCAGCCAATAATTTGCATCCTTTCAGCAGGAGCAGAATGGACCCTGACCTTTCCCTCCAGGACCACTTCTCTGTTGCTGTTTGCTAAGTGGTGTAAAAAGCATTTGTGGTCACATTCCAATTAGAACGCTTATGTTGCTTAGACAGACCAATTAATACACCCTTTCTGCCCCTCTCAAGATTCTCTCAATCTTAAAATGATCCAGTCAAAAAGCACAACTTCCTGGAAGTGAGTCACAGCACAGAGTAAGGGGGGGTGCAGAAAGCCTGCAGGAGGTGGGGAGGGGACAGGGACCCTGCCCTGAGGGGGAACCCCAGGGACAGACAGCGCCTCCCAGTGCTTTCTGGAGAGCAAGGCTACCTGTTGGCAAAACAAGATAAACGTGTAGTAGTTAAGGCTATTATCTCCTTTATTCAAAAAATAAATATTTCACTTTTGAGTTCACATATTTAAAATCACATTAAGCACAGAGAAGAAATACAGTCCCTTTGGAAATTGTGAACACATGTAGGAAAAGATTCATGTTCAAAACAATGGGGATGGGGTGAGCACGGATTCCAACTCATTCATGACCCAGAGATCCCGCCTCTCACCAGGCAGAGCTACACATCGATTTTAGGAGAGAAAAAGAAACACGCACGGCTTTGAGGTTTGAAAGGCACATGAAGTGTATGGCACATTCAGTGATAAAATGCTCCCTATTCCCTCCCAAGAAAAGTGGAAATTTTTAATCAAGTCAAAGACCAGAGAAGACAGGTGCTCCTGCTTAGAGCTCAGCGTCAGGAAAATCTCTGACAACAAAAGACATTTTGCTTCTGCTTTCGCCCTCCTTTGATGCTCACTCGGTGATGGTGGGGCGCGTGGCCATGTACACAAACACCACAATCAGGAGCACGACCACGGCCAGGGTGGGCAGCACCACTGTGGTGATCTGCTGCCGGGCCTCCTGCATGGCCTGCTTCCGCTCCTTCTTGTCCTTGGACGTCTCCTTCTTGGGCTTCCCTTTGAGCTGCCGCATCTTTCCTGGGGGATGCTAGGAGGGCGTGTCCAGAGAGGGTTTTGAAGGAAGGGCCACACTCCTCTGGTCAAGGCGCAGAACCTCCTGTAGAGAGAACAATAGTCAAGAAGGAATGGGGTGAAAGGAAAAAGAAATCGTAAAGTTAAGGGTTAAACTATGAAAAATATCTGCAACTTATAAGGGATTAAGAACAGCAGAGGTCAACCCCACTGAGTGGTGGGTGGTTAGGGAGCTGGGTATATACCCCAGGGTAACACCTCCATCAGCGTGTCCCAGCAGCACGCACAGGTGCACTGTGAACGGGTCATCAGTGTGCTGAGACAGAGCCTCTCAACTCGATGGCAGCTGGGCAAGGCCTGAGTTCCAGGTAAACAGGAGCCCTTTCCATGTGTGCCCCAACACGCAAGGACTGGAACAGCACTAACTTCACTCCCTCCACAAAGAGGAAAGGGGGCACAGTTCCCCCTTCCAAGGCTCTAACTACTTACTCTGCTGTTCTAGATCCACAGTCGCCCATCCAATCTCCACTATTCAACTGCAGACAGACTGCAGATTCCAGGCACATAGTTAACCAACCTCCCACCGCATGCCTGACCACAGCCCAGGGCAGCCTCACGGGACTGAATAGGGCCCACAGGCGCCAGCCTCTCTTTCTGTGGTTCCATACTACCCTTCCTGAGCACCCACTGTGTGCGGGGCACTGTGGGAGGAGCTGAGGAAGAGGTGCAAGGCCTGGCTGTATCCTCCAAACCCAGTCTAGGGGTACACGACGGGCAGCCAGCAGTGCAATATGGGTCAGACAATGAATGGAGAGGACTGAGCCTGTGGGCCTGCCACCCACCCAGCCTCGGTTTCTCAACCCAGGGTTCTTGTAAATTCTGCAGCCTGGGGAGGGTGCTCGGGTGGTGAAGCAGTGCTGTCAGGAGCACAGGGATGAAAAACACTCGTGGATAAAACACAGCAGCAGCTCCATACAAGTCCGATCCAGTGATTGCTGAGGGGGGCGGGGGTGGCAGGGGGGAGCGGTATAAGGGGACTAAATGGTAATGGAAAAAATATATAATGAAGATTATATATTAAAAAAAGAAAAGGCACAACACAATGTAATAAAGATTCTGAACGACTCTTAAAAAGTTAAAAGTTAAAAGATAATAAAAAGAACAGAAGTATTCTTTGGCTGATTTAAATTGTGTTGTTTTCTCAAAGACCTCTGGCACATCACAGGATGCCCAGAAAAGCCAAAGGACCAGACTCAGGAAACAAGCAAGACCAGAGCCCAAATCACACCACAGGCCACCGGGCGCCCAGGCTGTACCAATACCTGGATAATGGCCACTGGCGCTGGAGGCCCTGAGGCCACTGCCACTGCCACAGGATGAATTCTCCCCAGCCCTGGCTTTTCTGCATCACCAGCTCACAAGTGCATCTGACCAGCCCCCAATGCCCCCACCCACCATGCATCTGACCAGCCAAGCCAAGGCCGAGGATGTCCACAGCCCAGTCTTCTAACCTCCATAGTAGGTGTTTTCTAAACACAGTGAAGGAGTGGGGGTTGAATATGGTGCAGGAAAACAGGGACAAACTGTAATGGGAGGAGGGGTGGGGGGAACACACACCCCTGGAAATGGGGGAGGGGTTTGGGCTGCAGTGTGTGGCTGGAAACTTTGCCCCCTTGCTAAACATGGCAGCCGGAAGAGGGGAAAAGGCAAACATGGTTGACACTGACCCACATTGGTTGGAAGGCGGGACACTCCCACTGGCTTTCAGCATGCAAGGGATTCTGGGAGAGGACTTTTGAAACAGAGCACCCCAGAAAGCTAAAAGGCAGTTGGTTCCTTCCCGTCCCCCACCGATGGCCAGTGCAGGCCTGTGAGCCAAGGCCTGGTGCACAGACTCGGAAAGACGCCTGAAAACGGACAGTGACTGGAGACCAGCTAAGCCACCTGCATTTACGATATTTCTGGGTGGGAAAAGAGGTTCCTGGCGCATCCTTGAATTGAGCTGGTAGAGGGTAATGTGGTAATTTTTCTTTTCTTTCTTATTTTTAATATTTTATTTTACTTCTTTTTAGAGAGAGGGAAGGGAGAGAAAAAGAGAGAGAGAAACCTCTATGTGCAAGAGATAAGTCAATCAATTGCCTCTCATTTGCCCCCGAGTCGGGGACCTGGCCTGCAACACAGGCAAGTGCCCTGACTGGGAATAGAACCGGCGACCTTCCGGTTTGCAGGCTGGCGCTTAATCCAATGAGCCACTGGCCAGAGCCTGTGTAGTGGTTGTAATGACAAATATTTAAATAGCTATTTTCAATGTCACTCTTTTTCTTTCCCTTTATTTTTGTTACCCAGACATGTAGGCTGAAACGTGCCATTAAATAAAAGATTCCTCTCTTTTCCGCTGAACTCCATCTTTGGAGATTTGTCTGGTAGGTGGTGAGTGGCAGGCCCCCCTACCGTTTGGGTTCAGTAACAAAATGTCCATCACGACACCGGGGAGGTTCGCGTGGAGTCAGGTGCTCTCAGAGGCGGAAGGGTAGTGCCTGCTGATACTCCTCTAACAAAGGGGCTTTTGTAACAAGACACCGTGTGCCCAGTTTTGTCCTAGGGCAGTGGGTGGCCTGTACCACCCTGGCGAGAAAGATGACATTTACACCTAAGTGACTGTGTTCTATGGAAGAATGTGGAATGTGAATTCTGAGTTGGGAAACGTCTGTGTGATCCCTTCCTGTAGGCAGAAAGATCCTAATGTCTTACGACTCCTCTTATCCCACACATACCCCCAAGCATTTTTTGTATTATTCACAATCAGGGAGAGATCCTTTTGGAGAGAAATGACTGACATCGTTGTGCTGGGATGACAATAGTGCCAGCCAAAAGCAAGTGTTACAGTTCAGGGTGTCCACCTTTGGCCAAATGTACAATTTGCATTAACTTTAAAAAATACCCACCATTACTTCCTAAAGATCTGACAGGCGAAGAAACGCCTGGCTTTACCAATTCTCCTTTTCAGATCTTTCGAAGAACTTTGAGACAGACCTGGGTTCAAACTCAGGATGTGCCCCCTTACTGGCTGAATGGCTTGGGGCATTTCATCTAGCTTCACTAGACCTCAATGTCCTCATCTGAACAATGAGAACAACTTTTCTCATAAAGGGTGACAAGTTCGTGGCACTCTACCCATCCTCAGGAAAGCAGTCCAGGCTGGCTGAGCCAGACAGAACCGGCTCTGTAATGAGCATTCAGAAGTTCCTGGAGGCTTGGGAAAGAGCCTCAAGTTGCTGGCAACAGCGTGGGTTTGATCAGGATTTAAAGGACAAACACACTGGGCTGAACTCTGGATTCCTCATTAGTCTAACGTGGGCAGCCTCCCTGTTCTCACTCGCCGGGGGCATGTGCCTCAAACCACAGTCCCGCTCTCCCCCTGGAGCAGAAGAGTCAGGAAAGCCTCTCTGAGATGATAAGGAGAGGGAGAGGGACCAGCCAGGACACAAGTGGAGAAGAGCAGCAGGCAGACAGAGTGGAAGCATTCAGGGGAGGACAGGAGACAAGTCTGGAGAGGGAGGCAGAGGCCAGATCACCCAAGGGTTCACAGACCACGGTAAGGAGTCAGGGTTCATTCCAGGAGCAGCGAGAGGCATGGAAAGGCTTCACCCAGGTAGGCGCATGGTTTAAAAGGGATCCCTGTGGCTGGACCAGTCCGGTCAGTGGAGAGTGGGGCACAGAGAATGAAAAGGGAGGCACTTGAAGAAGACCAGCGAGGGACGGGGTAGTTCAGAGGGGGAGAGTCAGTGCTGATGGAGAAGACAATGGAGGCAGGTTATATCTGAGGGGTGCAACTGACAGGACCTCCTGGCAGACAGATGTGGTGAGTGAGGGAAAGGAGGGAATCACAGGCGGACCGTGGGCTTGAGGTTCAGAGCCTGAGCAACTGGTAGGTGATGATGCTGCCTCAAGAGACGGAGAGTGGAGAAGGGTGGACTGAGAAACAGTGTGAGTGCTCTGTTCACACCTATCGATGTGTGAGGACGCCTATTGGACATCGCCATGGAAATATCAAGGAGGCAGATGAGGAAATGAGTCAGGAGCTCGGTAGGGGCTGGAAATCTATATTTGGAAGTCATCAGCTACGGACGAGGTGAGCTCCATCAGGGCAAGGCACAGGGAGGAAAGGGCCCACCCAGCGAGGGCCCTGCAGCAGCCGACAGAGGATGGGTGGAGGAAAGCAAGCAAAGGAGCCTGGGTGAAGAGGTGAGTGAAGACGAAGAGAAAGAGGACTCCTGGGCACCACGGGAGTCATGAAGGATAGTGCTTCAAAACTCTACTGGGAGACAGAGTGGAGGAAGCTAAAGCAGCAGCTGCTGGGTTTTCCACGTGGAGATCTGACATGAGTCACTCCAGTGGAGTGAGCAGGGAGAGTCCAGGGAGGGCTGCCGACAGCCACAGCGGGGTCCGCAGACTGTTCCTGTCTGAGGAGACATTGCTCGTGGCAGAATGTAAATGAGCACACTGCTTCCTCCATTGAGGAAGTTTTGCCGTGGAAAAAAATGTCAGCCAAACTAAATTATGCAGAGTACGCAGCTGATTTATATTCTGTAATTTTGTAGTGACTTGTGATAAATGGTTTGCATACCAACATTTCGACTAGCACTCAGAGACAACCGGTCTGAAGTTCCCCTGGGAGAGCACGTGGGGCTGAGAGAGAAATTAGTGCATGTTTGAGGGGTCCACAGAATGGGAAAACACCCAGATGCTGAAAAGCGGGGACAGCTGTAGGAGCACGCTGAGAGAAGCAAAGGCACAACTTTGAATCCAACAGCGGTGAGGTGGAGACGACACACAGGAGAAGGCAGGTCTGTGCTGTGTGGGGGCAACAAGAGGCTCCTCCTTTCTCAGTGAAACAGGAAAGGGCCCCCACTTCAAGTCTGGGGAGTCGGGAAGCAGGCTTGAGTACAGAGAAGGAATGAAATAACCATTTTGGGGTGAAAAAGCAAACTCAGTGGGGAAACAGCAGTGCTTACGGTTGATGTTCCTAAATGCTTAATATCCTGGCCCCATGTCCTCCTGGAGCTGAGGACCACCTACCACATGGCCTGGCTTCGCCCACTGGACAGGTGGCTTCTGCCAGGACGTTTAAAATGTATGGCTTGCCTTTATAAATAAGACAAAACAAAACGTATGGCTTGCCTTTAAAAAAATAAAATGCATGGCTTGCCTTGAAAAGGTAAGCTGAGCCAATCAGCCTCTATTTCAGAAATCTAACTAAGAAACATGAAGGAACACTGAAGCTGGACAATCACACCACGTAGGCACATGGAAGCCAGGCAGGGGAGAGGAGATGGGAGCAGAGGGCAGGACCCCTGAGACTTGGAGGGAGGGGACTCCGTTCTTGTCTTTCTGGTACAGTCCCTTGTAAGGCCCAGCTCTGTAAAGGCTCCTGTCCTTAGGTTAAGTTGACGTGTTTCTGTATCTTATGACAGACGCCACTTTTGACTTGAGCTGGCTCTAGTGGGTCACTGTGTCTCCCAAGGAAAAGAGCCTCAGCTACTGTGATCACTCCGGGTTAACAAATGGGAAATCCAAAGCCTTGCCACCGTCTCAAAATTACGGAGGGGCACAGTCCCATCGTTCGGTGCCTGCCCCACGCATCTCCCCAGCCCTCTCCCCACTCTGGGGCCACATCATTGCTCACAGCCCCTGGCTGAGAGGAGGTCAAAGATGAAGCTCACAGGGCACAGTCTGGCTTCTTTCCCACCAAGCAGGTCAGGCAGGTTGAAGGAGTCACTGGATGAGTTCCAGCGATACAACTGCAGCTGCCGTGTGGTCGCCCCACTGCCTCTAGCTCCCCTAGCCAGGGAAACAGAAGACTTCACAAACACCTGGGTTCCACCCCATTCTAATGAAACTCCACCTGCTCTGTCCCCTCCCCCATCAACACTCGTGGCAACTACTCAGCATGGATATTCCAACTGGTCCCCAGTGTATGTGGGCAGGGGACAGGGACGCAGAAAAAGGGGAGAACATCCTTTTGGATACGAATGTTTTAAATTTATAAATGTTTCCGATGATAGTTTTTCAGCCTATTTTTCTAAAGATTTTATTTATTTATTTATTTTTAGAGACGGGAAGGGAAAAAGAGGGAGAGAAACATCGATGTGTGGTTGCCTCTCACACGGCCCCTACTGGGGACCTGGCCCACAACCCAGGCATGTGCCCTAGACTGGGAATCAAACCTGCAACCCTTCAGTTCGGAGGCCGGAATTCAATCCACTGAGCTACACCAGCCAGGGCCCAAGTCTTTTTTTGTTTTTAAATAAATATCTACATATACATATACAGGGTCTGTCCAAAAAAAAGTCCAGCCATTGTTAATATAACAAGAACGGTTTGCACAACATTGATGTAACCTAGCAGTCAAGGAGAGTGGACTGGAATGAGCACATGTGTGAACAATGATGACTTCACTGTACTAGTCAGTGGGGGTGATAGATGCCCATTGAGTGAACATGTGCACTGTGTGGCCATTGCATCCAAAATGAGCAAGTACAGCAACTAATCTGCATCAGATTTTGCAGTAAGCTTGAACATTCCCCCATGGAAACTATTCAGATGATTCAGAAACCCCAATTATGGGCAACTGATAATCAGCAGCTTCACCACAACAACATACCTGCTCATGCATCATGTCTCTACATAGTTTTTTAGTGAAACATCAAATCACCCAGGTGACTCAGTGCCCCCACAGCTCAGATTTGGTGCCCTGCAACTTCTGGCTTTTCCCAAAACTAAAATCATTTTTGAAAGGAAAGGGATTTCAGACCACTGATGAGATTCAGGAAAATACAACAGGGCAGCTGATGGCAATTGGGAGAACCGTGTGAGGTCCCAAGGTGCCTACTTTGAAGGGGACTGAGGCACCATTGTCCTATGTACAATGTTTCTTGTATGTTCTTCAATAAATGTCAGTTTTTGATATTACATGGCTGGATACCTCTGGACAGATCTCATATGTCCACACATTAAATTCTTTATGTGTATTTTTTTCCAATTTAGAGACCATAATGTACATGCAGTGTTGGGCCCTATTACAGAAACAGCAGGAGCAGAGGTAAGAACAAGGGTTTGAAATCGGATTTGAGCCTCAGCCCTTCCAGGGCTGGTTGTAATGGGGTACTTAATCTCCCACGTCCTGACTTCCCTCCTCTGTAAAATGGGAGAAGAAACCCTGCTTTGCAGAGTAACTGAAAAAAATAAGAAAAAATGTATGGTCTGCAGTATCTCATACGCCTGTGGAACAGGCCACACCAGAGGCTCGACAAATGGCATACAGATGGTGTCAGATGTGTAGGTACTAGATTTATCAGGATGATCACTCCATAAACTATATAAATGTCTATCACTGTTATGGACCTGAAACTAATACAATGCTGCATGTCAATGGTAATTTAAAATTTTTCTAATTGTTAAAATAATAAATAAATGAATGAATGAATGAATAAATAAGACACAAAGTAACCTGCTATCCAGGGAGGTCTGTCCAGTCGAGATGCACCACATAACCCACAGATGATGAAACTCCTCCATTTTTCCTACTTTCCCCCCTGAAAACTACCAGAGTTACCGATCAGCTGCTGGGCAGGTTTGCTCAAGGGTTTGATGGGAGAAGAAGGTTGGCCCAACTATGGAGCAAAGGTCCAGGATCACACAGATCACACGCAGCTCCCACATCCCAGGCCTGCTGCACCAGCACGGCCCGACAGCCACTAGCAAGAAGCCACATATGACATCTATGTGTGGCCATGGTCCAAACTGAGCTGCTTTGCAGTATAAAATACACACCAGATTCTGAAGACTTAATAAAAAAGAAAGAATGTGACACATCTCACTACATTTTTTATACTGATTACATGTGAAATAATATTTTGGATATATACTGAGATAAAATATATTGTTAAATTAGCCTGTTAAATGTAAATACAATGTAAATGTAAATAACATTATATTACTGAAATATACTGGATGGTGTGGCTCAGTGGATTGAGTGCTGGCCTGCGAACTAAAGGGTCGCTGGTTCGATTCCCAGTCAGAGCACATGCCTGGGTTGCAGGCGTGCGAGACACAACCACACATTGATGTTTCTCTCCGTTTTCTTCCTCCCTTCCCCTCTCTAGAACTAAATTTTAAAAATCTTTAAAAAATATATATAGTTAAATTAATTTCACCTGTTTTATTTTCACTGGGTTTTTTTTTTAAACTTCTCCATTTTGTGCATAGGGCAACTGAGCACAATAAAGTCTAGATAACTTCCAAAGGCTAACAAATACAGAGCTGGGATGGAAATCTAGAAAAGTCTCATTCCAAACCTGCCCCTCCTGGCCCCACTTTTTTAGTGGGTACACGTCTCATGGAGACCCTGCTTTCACTTCTTCTGGGTATACGCCCTAACTGAAACTGCTGGATCGTTACGTAATTCTAAGTTTTTAATTTCCATCCTCCTACCCCTTCCCCTTTGGTAACCAACAGATTGCTCTCTAAATCTTTGGGTGTGCTTCTGTTTTGTTTTGTTTATTCATCTAGTTTGTTTATTTAGATTCCACATATAAGTGAGATCATATGATATTTGTCTTTCTCTGTCTGACTTATTTCACTCAGCCTGTGTTGTCACGAATGGCAAGTTTCATTCTTTTTATTGCTAAATAATATTCCATTGTATAAATACACCACATCTTCTTCATCCGGTCATCTACTGAGGGACACTTAGGTGGCTTCCATGTCCTGGCTATAACTAGTAATGCCGCAGTGAATGCAGAGCTGCACATATCATTTTGAATGGTTTCAGACAAGGAATTCATCTTAAGTACTCACCATAGTTACAGTAGAAATCCTATAGTATGGTAGAAAAAGTTATAGTAGAAAAAGTAAACTAGTTAGCTACCACTTACACATGCTCATTTCACTCTCACTAGTCCTACAAGATGGGTATTTTTACCCACATTTTACATGAAGAAACTGAGATTCAGAAAAATATGGTGACTTGCCCATGATGGAAGGCTAGTTGGAAACAAGCATAGTCTCAACCCCGGTGTAAAATCCATAATAAGTGCTCATTGAATATTTAATGAATGAACAGAATGAGGATTTGAACTCGGACCTAATTCCAAAGCCCAGCATCCCTCTCTGTGTGACCCTACTGTGCCCCCCAGTCACCCCACAATTACGAACAGCAGCTCTCATTCTCTGACGGCTCACCCGCTGTCAGCCTACCGCCCAAAAGCCCTCTACAAACACGCAAACCTGATCGAGATCTTTACCCCATTTTGCAGCCAAGGGGACTGAGGCTTAGAGAGGGCTGCAGGTGGCAAGGCAGCAGTGCCTCTGGTTTCAAATCTAACTCAGAAACTGTTCCTCCCACCCCGCACAGCTGCCTGCCTCCAGGTGGCTGGGCCATCTTCTGGAAACACATCTGGTGGAAATGGATGCCGAATCAAGAATCCATGCCTGGTTCCAGCCCATTGGCTGCAGAAGCAGAGGACACAGGGAGAGTGTGAGAGGGACCCAGGCCCACCGGAGCCAGTCACCTTTGGCAGCAGGTGAAGCCTGCCTTGATTCCTTAAAGGTATCCCTGCGTGCCCACACCAGGCTACGCATTCACCCTGGTTTAAAGATGCCCCACATCCTGCATGAATTCACAGGTAGGCCAGGCTGCTCCTAAGGCCCCAGGATGTCACAGGCTGTTGAAGGGGTGCCCGCTGAGCACAGCATGCCTTGGCCTGGTGACAATATCAAGCAGCTGTGGACTGGGTCAATGCACCCTCACCTCCCCACACAATGAGTGCAAGTACAGACGCCAGGCCCAGGCAGCAGCTCCCTGCGAAGGCCACTCCCAGGGATAGAGGCCAAAGACGGCCTGCTCTCACTGCCATCCACTTCTTCTGAAGTGCCACAGCTCTCTGTCTTCAGAAAAGCCAGTTTAAGGTGCTCCAAGAAAATGGCTGCATTTTGCTCCTATGTCAAAACCAGGAACTCAGACAAATAAACGACACACAAGACAGTCTGTGTGAGGGTATGTCTGCCATCTCTTCTCATAGCTGCGCCATTACCATAACGTGAGCGTCAGAAGGGCTGCACTGCCCCACCCCAGGAAGCTGCTCTGGGTTCAGGGAAACATAAATTGTGTGCTTGCGAGAAAGCAGCAGCTCTGTGGCTCATCAGTGTGCTGGCGTCGCTTTATGTCCCTGGTATTTAGCCATAATGGGCCTATGACCGCTTCGCCCAGCCTGCTGCAGAGTGAGTGGGGGCTGCGGTGGGCAGGCTGCCAGGAGAATTGTGCAAGATGGGACTCCTGACACCCGCTGAGCACCTGCTGATGACATGAGCACCTTCCCCAGGAACAGAGACAGGAACGAACAATGACAACCTCCCGCACACCAGCTCCAGCACCCTCAGCTGCTGGCCAGCCATGGAGGTGGGGGAGAGAAGCTCTTGACCTGACAGCTGGGGGGCATGGATCAGAGCCACGGGCAGACAGAGGCCGACAGACAGACACACATGCACTTACTTCTCTCACCAAGGGCAGAAGGAGGAAGAAAATAGCTAATCTGGTGACAGCAGTATCCCTAAGTAAAAACCTGAGAACATGAAAGAACCTCTGGGTAGGTTGCTGAGTAACACAAAAAGCTAGGGTCATCAATAAATTAGGCAATACTCCTCCAGCACACAGGGGCTTGTACAGCACTTCCCTGTGCAGCTGTTTCATCTTCACAGCAACCCTGCACGTCATGTGCCACTGTCCTTATTTAACAGGGAAAAGGAGAATAAAGAGCAATTAAGCTCATGTCAGAGCTTCAAACCCCCCTCCTGGCACTTACAGGATCTGGGGCCCTGAGCAAGTAGCCTAACTTCGCAGACCTTCGATACTCCGTCTGTAAAAGCATCTCTCCTTCAAATACTTTCTGAGCATCTACTATGTGTCAAGGAACAAGTTGGGGATCCAGCTGTGAGCAAGACAGGCAAAATGTCGCCTTCATGCAGTTTCCAGGGAAAGGGGGAGACAGACAACTAACAACTGAGTAGAATATGTGTTGGACGAGGCTACATGTTATAGAGGAAATAAAGAGAAGGGGCTTATAATCAGTCACAAATGGCTTCCAGAGAAAGTGACATTGGACCATGGACTTGAAGGAACTGATCCATGCGGATTTCTGGGAAGATCCTCCAGGAGGGCATGGCAAGGGCCAAGGCCCTAAGGTGGCACCCCAACCCCACCTCCAGCACGTCTGAGAAGCGGCCCTGGAGAGGACAGAGGGCCATGTTTAAAAGTGAAGTCACAGTGAAAGCAGGAGGAGGGCAAGACGGTGGCCACCAGAGGGCTCTGCTTGGATTTAAAAAGAGCAAGGCAGACAACAGGACAGACAGGCAAGGACCTAGGCAAGAAATCAGTGAAGATGCTGATGAAGTATTCAGGTCACACATGGTAGCTTGGTCCCGGGTAGGGGCCGATGTGGTGAAGGTGGTCCGACACTGAGTGAACTGGGAAGGCAGAGTCGACATGATTTGCCTGCAGTTTGGCACTGGAGTGTGAAAAAAGAAAGCAGACTAAAGGCTCCGAAATGTTCTCTGTCCCGAGCAAGCAGAAACGTGGGGGCGCCATTCAGACAGGTGGGGAAGGTTGAGAGAGGTGGGGTGGGGTGGGGTGGGAAGTTTGAGATCCTATTGGATGTCCTTAGCAGAGCCTCCAAAACTGAGCAGGCAGTGAGAGGAATGAGCCTGGTCTGGGGAGAGAGCTGGACCGCGGACAGGAGTGCGGAAGCTGTCAGCATTGAAAGCCTCAGGCTGCCGAGTGAGCACAGACAGAGAAGGGGGCTGAGAACCAAGCCCTGGTGCAATCTGATGTTTAGCTATGGGGAAGTGAAGAGGAATCGGTGAAAGAGACTAAAAATATATGAAAGGAAGAGAACCAGGGAGAGTACACTGCCTTGGAAAGCAAGAGCAGAAAGGGTTGTAAGGAAGAAGGGGCTGACTGCCTCATTTGGCCACATGCAGGTGCTCAGAGGGACCTGAGATAACAGTTTGGGGGTTGGGGGCAAAGGTCTGAGTCAATCTTAGAGAGGAAAGGAGCAGAGAGACTGGAGACCTCAGCCTCAAGACAGGACTTGGAGGCCGAGAGTCTATGCCGGAATCCCGGTTCTGTCATCTATCAGCCTGTGACCTTGGGCAAGTTTCTTAATCTTTCTGTGCCTCAGATTTCTCATCTGAAAAGTGGGGACAGTATATCTACAGCCATACCACCCTGAACGCGCCTATCTCGTCTGAAAAGTGGGGACAACAACCGTACCTAATGAACTGATACGTGAGGACAATGCCTGGTACGCACTAAATACTGTGTGTTAGTTGGCACCATCATCCATCATTATCATCCTTACAGTCATGCGTCACTTAACAACTGGAATATGTTCTGAGAAATGAGTCATTAAGCGATTCTGTCAGTGTGTGAACATCACAGAATGCACTTACACACCCGGATGTACAGCCTGCTACACACCGAGGCCGCATGTTAGAGCCCATTGCTCCTAGGCTACAGCTCCGTGCAGCACGTTACCCCACCGAGCGCCACGGGCAGCTGCCACGCGCTGCCCTGCAATGTCACACAGCTATGACATCACTAGGCAATAGAAACTTTTCAGCTCCATTATAGCCTTACGGGACCATTGTTGTATATGCAGTCCATCACTGATCGAAACAGTTAGGTCACGCTTAGCTGCATTATAAAAATAGGGTCAGGATTAGAATACAAGGACAAGTGTTTTGTTTATTTAGGCGGTTACTGAATGTGTGTATTACAGGGGAAAATGGACCAGGAAAAGGAACTGATGGAAAGAGAAGCACCAGCGGGGGCTGGCCCTGGACAGGGGACCAATGTGGAGGTAGGAGTTTGTGCAACTCCTCAGAGGATCTCAGTGAGATGAAAGGAATGTCAGCAGCCAAGGAGGCAGGCCAGGGAGATGCTGAAGTCTGAAGGCAGGGAAGCTGCACAGTAGCTGTCCAGGAGGGCAGAACAAACTCATGAGGACTAGTGCGTAACCCCAGCAGCACAGGGCCCACCTACGGCCAGAGTCACAGATCTCACGGGGAGGTGAGTCAGGTGCAGGCACAGGGTGGGGGCTGGGGGTGCTGGATACAGCCAGCGCAGGGGTTTTGTCAGGCCAATACCAGGCCAGTAGGACAACGCAAGAGAAAGACAACGTGAGGATTCCATGAGACTACAAAAGAAAAGGGCTGGCACAGGACCTGGCAACCGAGCACCGCTGTTGTTCCAAGAGCTTCAGTGGCCTGTCCCAGGAATGCCCCCCCACCCCCCCACCTCCCCCATCCACAGCACACACAGTTTCAGGATCTGAAAACTGCCCGACTCTCAATTCCACTCTTGCCACCGAGCCACGCCCCTCCATTTTCAGTTCCAGGTCCTGTCACATTTCCCCAGCCAAGACATAACAAGGGGACACCTCTCCTGATTGTCGCAGAGAATAAAGAAGTCCGTGTGAGCACAGGCTGGTCCCCACACCACCCTCCTTCCAAGGACCGGAGCAAGGCGGCTCTTCCGGCCTTGAGGAAACATCAGCTTTCCAGGACCTGCCCAACGACGACACAAAGCTGCCGAGGTGCTTCACCACCACCTCCTCTCACCAAGGGACAGTGGGGCACACAGGCAGAAGCAGGGCCTTTGGTGGATCTTGTTTAACCCCAAGAGCCCACCGCCCTCCTTTACAGAGGAGCCGTGGAGTTACGTTAACAGCGATCTAATCTCCAGCACAGCAACTCTGGCGTAACTAGCTGACCTGAACCACGTTCCACCATGGACAGAATAAAGACGACCACTGAACAGGAATGAAGTAACCTGAAATTCCTATAAGAGCGGCTAAAAGAATGGCTTTTACCATCATTACAATGCATAAATAGAATTAACAGCAACACACATTGCTTCCGGACAGGGGCCTGGCCCTGAGCGGGCCTGCCTAGGGCTAGCTGCAGTGTGTGGGTTCATGACTGTGCAGGAAAGGTTTCACAGCAGGTCCAGGTGACTATGAGGGTGTGTTTATTACAGCTGGGGAGCACGAAACAAGGAAGGGCTCAGCACAGAAGAAGCAACAGGAGAGCCTAGACTGGGCGGCCTTAGCTCACTGGGAAGTCAGGGAAAAGGGGGTTGTGGGGACAGGTTCAGGGGATCAGCCTGGGACAAGCTGCCGGCTGCCCACTGCCTTAGAGTTTAGGAGACACGTGCTTGTGAAGAAAGAGGTGGGGAATGAGGGAAAGGGAATGGTCCGTGCTCAAGCTGGGTCCTTTGTCTTGAGTTTTTCTCTTTCTCTTACGGGCCAGGACCCTGGCCTGGAATCAAGGGAGTTCTCAGGGCAGGGTTTTAGTAGAATATTCATGAGTTATCCCGGCTTCAGGTCATGGTCTCCTCTGATTGGTCAGCACCAGGGCATCTGTATTTGCAGCTGGTCCTGGCATTGCCTACCTGGTTTTGCTGCTTTTCTGGGCCTGGGGCTGAAATACAACTGAGGCCTAGATGTTACCTCCAGGGAGGTGACCTTCTGTATCTGGCTGTAAACTGCTCAGCTCTTGTGTTCACCTATCTGTCTCAGTTTCCCTATTCCACTTGCCAAGGAGTTTTCCTAGCTTCTTACCATCCTGCCTCAACACCACACAAACTGAAACCAAAGTTTTACAAGGTAATATATAAGCTCACCATGGGCAACACACTCTGATAATCTTTTCTATTTTGTTTTATTTCATCAGGAAAAAGCTGCCAGGTGGAGTCCAGTTAAAAGGGATGTCACCATCAGTTAATTAATGGGCTGTGACCTGCAGTTGATAAACACTGGATTAAGAAGGTTCCCCACCATTAAGAGCCACTAAACAGTCAAATCATGTTCCCCAGAAAAGCTGGGGAAACACTAAGTTGTGAGGTCCGCATACCAAAAAGCACATGAACTACACGCTGAAGAAGCGCTAGGATTAGTTGTGCTCTAGAAGACAGAGCCTGAGTAGAAGTCGGCAGAAGTTATAGGGAGCCAGACTGGGCTGCTTTTTGGGGTAGGGAGCTCTCTGTCACTAGGAGAAACCAAGAGCCTAATGAGATGCAGTAAAAAGGATTCGGGAATAAGATGAAAGAGATGGACCCAAGAGTTACTGAAGTTTCTTTCCACTCTGACAGTCTTTTCTACCTTGACGAACAACAGGCTGTTATGAGAATGAAATGGAAATGATGTTGAAAGCCCTCAGAAAAGTCACAAGCTCTTCTAAGAACTGTCACTCCTTAAATGGCAATTCTTTATCCAAACCTCCAACTTCGTCTGCTATTCAATTAAGCACTTGAAGACAGCAGGTACTAAAAGTAAGCATCACTAATTCATCGTGTTGGTAGCAGCTCAACTCTGACAGCTCAAGACGAAGAGAAGGCGGCGGGGAAATTCTGTGACAACTAGCCAACTGTATGTGCTGGTTTTTAAGGCTGTGCTTTGCTAACTTTTCCATCTCAAATATGGCAGAAGTGAACATTCATCCCCGGAGGACAGGTCTGAGGCAGTTTCGCTGCCAAGAAAAAAATTTCGTTTGCCTTCCCCTTTATCTTAAAATGTCAAGCAATGGTATATAACATTAGCCCTTGTCTGCTTCCGACATGGCTGGTACTGGGACTGTGGCTCTCACCGAACGCTGGCGACACCCCACGCCGCCGCAGGCTGCACTGCGTCGCGGGCTCTCAGCCTGAAGGCCAGAAACGAAGTTCTGAGAGGGTAAGGAGCTTGCCCAGGACTACAAAGGGACGGATTCAAACCCAGTCGGTCTGGTTCCAGAGCCCTGCTCATAGCCACTAAGCTACTTTGAATTTTCCTCTAACAAACACCCACATTTCTTTTAATATTCTCTAAATGTTACTTCCCTCAGATCTTCAGAGGAAACATAACCCTTGAGGAAGGTGCACACATGCACCCCAGGCTCTGCCTGCACCCAGTGGAGCACCCTGGGGGCAGAGAACCACAGCTGCCCTAGAACTCACCAGCCTGTCCTCATGCCACTGTGGCCAGGAGTGAGCTAACAGCCCTTCCTCTCCTGGACACGTAGCACAGTCCCCATGTTCTGTTTGGCATGATCTTCATTAACAACCAAGATATCACAAACGGCAGTTGTTTGTGGCGTCCTTAAAATGAAAAATTCATCTCTAAGCTAAATTACAGCAAGTTAATTACAGAGCCTGGCTGATGGCAGACATACTGAGACAGAAAGAGAGGTAATGACTGAATTATCAAATACAAGCAGCCTCACACACCCAAGAACGTACATCTGGGCCTTCTCAAACAAGGAAGCTGGGGGCTCGCCCATCGGCAGGGTCAGTCTCAGAAAGGAGTGGGCAAGCTCGCTCATCCATTCTTTTATTCATCAGTGCTGGGGACCAGCTAATCACACAGTCATTCACTCCCCATTCATTCATTCCGTCACTTACTGCGCCTCTACCATGCCAGGCACAGACCAACTGCTGTGAATACGCAGACTGATTAACCGACTGCTGCACCTGATAAGTCACTGATTCACCAAATACAGGAAAACCGCAATGTGCTAGGACTGTGCTGGCAGTGGGGATGGAACAGCGAGCAACGCAACGTCCCTGCTCTGAAGGAACACATGTTCTAGTAGAGGGAGAGAGACGGAAATGAATAAATTTGTAAAATGTCAAGGAGCGAAGTGCTATGGAGGAACACAAAGCAGCCTAAGGTGACAGAGAGCCGGGGACCCTGCAACACAGAGTGTTACAAGGGGCTGCACCTCTGATTAGAGAGCAGTGGCCTGAAGGAAAAGCAAGAGCAAGCCTGGAGCAGGCTAGGGGAAGAGGGGGACCTAGCAGAGAAAGGAGAGGCAGGGAACGGAGAGGGCAGAGGTCCTGAGGTGGGGGACGCCAGAAAGGTTTGCAGAGTGGCCGACTGGGGCATGCCTCTAATATGAGAGGAAGGGCAGAGGAGGCCAGAAGATCAATCCGGAAAGGACTCTCTGAGCCACTGGTGTAAGTCTCAAAGCCTATCACTTGTGCTTCACTACAGGCCTTGATTGCTGCCAACGTTCAAATATTCTGCAGAAAAGCAGGCAGGAAACTGAGCTGCTATCAAATATTTACAGAGCAGCTTGCCTATGTTCTCGAGTCTCTGCAGGGTGGGTTTTGGGGGAGGGGAAGGAGAATGGCCCCATCAGACAATGAACGTGGCTGTTGAAGTCGAGTCTGTCACTGAGCGATAAATATGTAAGCTTTAATTTAAATGCCACCTTTTTTTTTTTGCTGAATCTGAAGCTGGTTCACCAAACAGAACAGTCAATAAAGACGGTTTGGGCAAAGGGCACAGAAAATGGAGGCTTTCTTGTTTCCTGACTTTACCAGCGGCCCACCCATTCTGCAGGCTCACAGAGAGCCCCAGGCCTCCCTGCAGCCCACTGCTGCTGCTAAGGCAAACCCCGTCACCCAAGAGAGGAGGGTCTCCAAGTCACCTTCAACTCGGCCTTCCCTCGCTCTCCCACCACACTCCTGCATTACAGCTGACTGGGGCTGACTGCTCTCCCCGTGCACTGCCTGGAGATTCCACACCCCAGCCCACCTCCAAAGGAAACTGCTGCACTGACATGCCCCCACGCCCCGAACCCAAGCCTGCAGGTCCTCCCGGCCGCCACTGGCGTCCTCAACGTCCCTCACCCACATATCTTTCTGCCTCCAACCTCCTGCTTGCTCAGTCTTCAGACAGAACGACTTCACTCACACCAAGCTTTGATCTTAGTCCTCTAACTAAAGAGTGGCCCCCAGTGCGAACACACGCAGTGCAGGCTTCTCCTGGCCTCCCAGGCCCTGTGTGCCAAGCCCAGCCCTGTCCCCCCACGTCGCGTCAAGCAGTCGGACTTCTGTCCCTATGCATGTCATGGCAGAACAAGCCAACACAAGTCTTTTCATCTTGGTGGGTCTTTTATACTCTCGCCACTGAGAAAACTCCCCGACCCCTGGTTAAAATGGCCCTTTTGCCTATTCTATGCCTTTGCAATAGCCCTTGTTTTGTTCTGCCCTTTTACAGAGTTAAGCATCTTTTGCCCACCTCCCCCACTAAGGGTTTGGTGTTTGCTGGATGAACAAGCCTGTTCCTCTTCCTAACGTTTGGGGGTTTCCCCGACGGCCTCCCTCTCCCCTATTCCCTACATCAAACTGCCCTCCAAGCCCTCCCCGTCCCTGACCCTAAACATCTCTCAAACATACACTCCTTGCCCTATTGCTGCCCCCCCAGCACTAGGTCAGGGCTTCATCTTCATCCATGAGGATTCTGTAACGGCCTCCTAACCTGAGTTTCCCCACCTTACCTTACTGCTTTCTTGAGCCCTAAATAGTACAAACATTCCTAAGTCCTTCTAAAATCACTGCCCATGGAAGCAGGGCAAAGGATGCTGCAACCTGCCCATCCCACACACTTTCCCTTTACCAGCAAAACAGAACGTGGTAAGAGTTGTGAAGAATCACCATAGAAGCTCACGGGAAAGATGAATACACCTTCTTTAGCAAAGGGGCATGGATGACTCATTTAAACCTCATACACGTTTCATAGTCTAGTTGTTGGGAATTCTTAGGCTAAACCACATTCCTGCTGTAAATATGCCTCTCCTCACACTTCCAGGGTAACAACCAACCAAATCATACTGAACTAACAGTTAGAAAGCCAAGCTAACAGTTACTGATAATTAGATATCTAGATTCCTAGCAATACAAAATTGTCACAAATTCAAGACTGCATTAGAGCACCGTTTTCAAGACCCACAGGAACTCCAACAGCCTGTGTAAGGCCACGCTCCACAGGAGCCCCAAAGGCACCACCACTGAGCGTGGCAAGGCAGCTGAACTCCCAGAGAAATATGAAATAGAGTCATCCATAAACTCCAACAGGGCGGTAAGTTAACACCAATCACATTTCGGGAACTTTTAATAATGTCTTTGTGATTACTGGTAGGTGGCCTGTAGTCATACCTTACACCTGGAAGTCTGTGGAATTTTGAGTCCCACACCTATAGAAATTGATAAAAGGACTTGTGTCTGAACGGATGACTATTCTCCTGCCATTCTGGAAGAGCTTTGAAGTAGAGACTGAGCCTACAAAAACCCTGCTGTAAAAGACAAATCTGATCCAGTGACTACCCAGGGTGAAATTCCAGAGGGGCGTTCCACCGCATGACCTGGCCCCGGCCCACCTTCCAGCCCCCGCCCCACCCCAGGCCCCCAACCATGCAGCCACAGCAGTGCCCCTGTGCAGTAATCTAGGCAGGCCACGCTCCTGCTGTCCTCCTGGGCCCTGTCCACGTGGCTATTTGAAATGCCCTTTTCTACCTCTTTGTCCCAGTCACTCCTCCAATTAGCAAACTCCTCTTTCAAGAGACATCTCAAAGGCCACATCCTCTAGAGAGTATCTTGTGACTTTCCAGTGCCCCAAGTGAGTGAGGGCTCATCCCTGCGCTCCATGACAGCTGGTAACCAACCCGCTCACCGCGTGCATCATGCCGCAGTAAGACCGCCTTGTCGGGTATTCCCACTACAATCTTTGCTGGCAAGCCATCAGAGTGACCCACCAAACTGGTGCCACAAAAAAACTTCACACTCAAGATCATAGAAAAGTTGTCTTAATTTGAAGCCATGGTGCACCGAAAATGAAGCTGAAATTTCAGTGTTGCCATTAACTACCTTGAAGGAAAGGCTTGAGGAGAGTGGAGAGTATCCCTCAGCAAAGGCAGAATTTGTTTCAGGCAGGTTTCTATGCACACATGGTTCCACAAAAACACTCAAAAGCAGAGTTCAAGGGTAAGGTAAGACAAGCAAGTGGGTTTCAGGGCAGGAGATACGTGTTTAAAAAGCAAAGCTGTGTACTAATACACAGTGTGTTTCCTTTCCCCCGGTAGAAGGCCAGTCTTCTACCAGCCTGGAACCAAGGTTCACGGTTTCCTAAGCTAAAAGGTCGCACACATTTTTATGTCAAAATATTTGGCGGGGGGCTAGTGGAAAGTAGCGAGGGTATCAGAATTTTAGTTGATTACATATTGGTTATTTACTTATTCATGTTCCAAATGAAATAGTGGTCCACCTCTGTGTTGTAAGAGTCGATATTCTTTGGGGTTTGGAGGAAGAAATCACTCCCTGTACCAGTTCCCAGAACACAATATCCATTCCAAGTATGCCTTTGTGAGCTGGACGGTTACTCCACTGCACTTGGAAGACCAAAGCCATTGCGACCTGCCAAGGAAGTCAGCGGTGCAAGGGGGAGCTGTCCTACAAGCCACTTCAATGTCATGTCAACGATGCTGGGGGATCTCCACCAGGTCCGCAGCCCAGACAGTGCAGGCTCTCCACGGGCCGTGCTGAGAGTTCGGGGTTCATCCAAGTGCAGGAGGTGGTCACTAACAGGTTTAACAAAGGGAGTGAAATGATATGACACGTGTTTTTAAAGACCTCTCTGGGTCCAAAGTGATGAAAGAATGGAGGGAAAGTAGAAGCAGGACAGCCCATTCAAAGGCCTTCGCAGTAACCAAGGCAAACGCGAGTGCCATCGGGCTTAGGAGGTGATGTGCAGGGCAGATGAATTCAAGAAGCATCGCTAGCACTTGGTGATTTGGAGGAAGCAAAAGGTGAGTGCCACCCCAGTTTCTGGCTTGAAAATGCAGTTTAACAGCTGTGCACCTTGGTGAGATGGAGGGAAGGGGGATCTGGAAAGGGGCTGAGGCGGAAGGAGACCAAGAGTTAATATTTAGACTCATTAAGCTTGAGGTGCCCATGAGCTACACAAGTTTGCTAATGGCTATAAAAGGTGTAAAGGTGCTACAAAGTACAGAGGCAACATGTGGGGTGATGGATGCCTGGGGCCATTCTCACTGGTGACCCTTCCTGACTTCCTCTCAGGGTGCTCCGATGTCCACCTCTGTGCCAGCTAAGGTGGGGTGCACATGGGGAGTTTACAGGGCTAAACTTGACCAACACCCATGCAGACTGCCGCTCTGACTGATAACCCTCAGTAGTAACACAGATACCAGCCATGGGGCTGAGAAAACAGTAACTTTTAACAGTGAAATGGTATTTGAATCACATCACCACGGGAAGTAAAAAAATGTAGTCTATCTTCTTCAACTCCAAGCATCATAATAGGCTTGCTGATTTCTTGATACTGATGTTTTCAAGGAGTGCCAGTCGAAGGCTCTTGGTATCTAGTCCCACACCCTGGCAGGTACACCATTGCAAGTGCCACCTGTGTGGGAGGTTCGAAATGACAGTCTCCCCTACAGAAATGTCCATCTAAGGTGGGTGGCCCCAGCTGCAGAGGCAGGTCTCTCTCAACGAAAAGAAGGCGGCCCATTTCAGGAAAACAATGACTCGCCGAAATCACGCCCTGCTCTTACTGAAGGTAGCACGCCTCCTTCTGGGCTGCACTTGGTGTTCTGTCACGATGAGTGCATTTTCCAATGCCCCCGTCAGAGGACAAATCAAAATGTCATTCGACAGTCTGCTTTCTAATTAAAACCTGAGCCGTTTTTTAAAAACCACATTTAATGAAACAATTACACGTGGCAATAAAGCACTGTGCTCTTCGGCCTTGACTGACAGAACCACTGGCAATTATTGAAGGAGAAGGGAGGGAAAGAACATCATGAGATACAGCTAGATTAAGCTGATCAAACCCCTATTAGTGTCTTCCAGTTTACTCATAGAGTAAGACAGGGCAGCATCAGTGTAAATTAATTAAATTTCCTGCATTTAAATAAGCCTAACAAAAATAAAACGAGACTGACTGGAAGGTCTTGGGAAGAAGGTATCTATAGAGATCTACTTTTTCAAGAAAGCAGCCTAGCTGGGGTGGGGGGAAAACACCATGGGGAGCCTGCATATCCCAACAGAAGATCAAGGCTCCCCTCCCTACAGGGAACACTCGGGGTGGGTAAGAGACAGGTAAGAGACAGAGCACCCAGGTTTGGTGATGGCAGCAGTGGCTTCCAAGGAGAAGGACCGAGATCGTGCAGGGGAGAGAAAACCCAACTCCATTCACACTGACAACGTGACCTCACGCGAGACCCCAGCTGCCGAGTCTGTCTCCTGACTGAAAGTGGAACGTCACCATCTGCCCCTGCCTGTTTGCTAGGATTGGTGGGGGAAGAAAATCTGGTGACGTGTACAGAAGTGCCCTGTCGAAGGGGAAGAACTCTACAGCTGTAAGAGACAACTGTGGGTTGCTGGCAGGGAGGAAAGGCCAGGACAAGTCCTCTAAGAGGATGGTGACCAAGAAAACTGGTAGAAAAAGGAATGTCTTTGGGGTACTTAGCGAACGCAGTGAACAGTTTGAAAAAAGGAAACTGCCGACTCAGTCACCTAAAGCAAAAAGGTGTGGAGCAAGGAGGTAGGTTAAAGTCCAGCAACTGTCCAGCCCTGGCTGGGTTGCTCAGTTGGTTGGAGCATCAATCCATGTATGAAAATGTTGCGGGTCTGATTCCCAGTCAGGGCACATACGTAGGTTGCAGGTTCGATCCCTGGTTGGGGCGCATACAGGAGGCAACTGATCAATGTTCTCTCTTTCTTTCCCTCTTTTTCTCTCTCTCTCCCACCTCCCTTTCTCTCTCTCTAAAGTCAATAAACATATTCTCAAGTGAGGATTAAAAACATGCAATTGTCCACTGATTGAAGCAGCTTGGAAGCTTGGAAGAGCATACAGATGGATGCCAGCAGATAGGAGGGGCCACAATCACAGCACGGCCAAAAGCCGACCTCACGACTGAACAAACACCAGCCACAGGGAGGGGGAGGCCGACTGGCAGCCAATGTCTCGCAGTCACTGGTTTTCTGACCTGCCTGTCACCTCCCTTCCCTCCCACTTTCTGGATCACTGCTCTTTGCATGGGCCCAACTGCCCCCCAAAAAGGAAAATCAGATACAAAAACTTTGCTGTTAGCTTCATTTCACCAACAGTCAAAACACAAAGGACAACTAGAGACCAGCAATTTCTGACAAGGGCTCAAAGAACAGAACCAACTTGAGAATGAGCGGGGCAGTGGAGGTGCAGAGGGAACCCACACAGGAGCTGACAGCCTAGCGGGGAGCCGACTCACTGTTCCTTCAGTAAACTTTTATGGAGCATCTACTATGTCCCAGGCACAATTCGGAGACATCCTTGAGGAGCTTACTGGGAAAACACACAAACAACTATAATCCAGTGTGGAAATGTGCATGGGGAGGCCACAGAGAAGGAGCCCTCACACTCAATACAGCCATGGGAACAGAGCAGTGAGAGGGGCACAAAGGAAATCATAAAGCCCATTACAATACAGGTCAGTAAGAAGGAGACGGAAGCCCTGGCTGGTGTAGCTCAGTGGACTGAGTGCTGACCTGCAAAGCAAGGGGTCGGGATGGTTCGACTCTCAGTCAGGGCACGTTCCCAGTCGGGGGCACGCAAGAGGCAACCACACATTGATGTCTCCCTCTCTTTCTCCCTCCCTTCCCCTCTAAAAATGAATAAATAAAATATTTTTAAAAAAGAAGGGTTTCAAAAGCAAGAGATCACTGCCAGCAGGAGGGAATCAAAAAGACTTCATTTCCAGGGAGGCAGCCTTTGAGAAAAGCCCTGAGGGACGAAGAAGAACCTGGCCAGGGGGCGGGGAGGCCGGGGAGGAGAGTGTGGGCGAGAGACCCCATATAGAGCTAGACAAGTCTGAGGGAGGGCAGTGATCCCGCCACACACAGGTCCCCTGCAAGAGAGCTTCAGTAGATGCAGATTTACTTCTACTTACCTTTCCTTCAACTTAAGAACGGCTGCTTCAATAGTTTCAGCAAACCGACTTCCAGGAGAGGTGACCTGAGTTATTCCTGTTGAGAAATCAGAAGGGGTATATATTAATAAGTTTCGGGGGCTACCCATCCACACATTCCATTTTTGGGACACCCCCTCCTCAAGTCTGTGCCCACAGGGCAGTCACAGGGCTCCCCTCCCCCAACCAACGGGATTGTCTTGCGGATGGACACTTATCACCATCAGCCACACTGCCCTCTCCCCTCACTTGTGAGCGCAGCAGGCAGTCCTGAGCCCTTATCCAGAGAAACACACACAGGCAGACAGCAGAGGAGCAGGACCACACAGCCCTGGGTAAGAAGGGCCTTCCTGCTCCAGTTCCCAGCAGGCGGGTCAAGCTTTGCTCCCCGCACCTCCTGAGGCTCCTACAACAAACCCTCTATTAACTTAAGCCAGCACAAGGGCATTTCTGTTCCTGCAACCAAAAATCCCTGATTCAATAATAAGATATGCAGGTTGGGATGAGAAAAAGAAACAAAAGTAGAAGGTGAAGAAAGAGGCTTCTGAAACAAAGCCTTGGAAAACATAAGAGATGAGAAAGTGACCCGGCCTGCCGAACTGCTGTCCCATAATATCTGAGAGGAAAAGAAGAGCAATGTGGGAGACCCAGAGAACAGACCCAACAAACAATGCATAAAATCCCCGTAGTATTAAATATTAAGGAGGAAGCCCAGATACTACAGAGAAGGGGTTCCCAATATGGGCATTATCCATAACAAAACAAAGAAATAAGAATTTCATTGAAAACACAAAGGTTAGTGGAAAGTGACCACAGCCAGCAAAGAATAATTAACTATACAATGTTTATCGTTACTAAAATAAGAAGTGTAATACCACAAAATCTTGACTTACTGTGCTGCCTTTTTTCATCCTAAACCATGGCTACTTTATTCGCTCACGGTGGAAGGGGTCAGCAGTCAGTGCTGGGCTCAGCCGGCTGGGTTTTCTTCTGATCTCGCCTGGCTATGGTCAGCTAGTGGGTCAGCTGGTGGTTCAACTGAGTTGGACGGCAGACCAGACGCTGGTGTCTGGTACCAGCTGTTTGTGTTGCCTTTACAGCGTATTTTAGTGAACATGAACCTCCTTTCCTGAGGCCTTCAAAGATTTGCGCCCACTGTCTCCTTGCCATGTGTTTCCACTGGTACTCGAGTTGGTCAACCATGAACTGACCTACTTACTATAGGGCTTCAAGAACCTTACCCCTTCTGGTCCCCTCCATGGGGAGTGATGATTTGGGTAGAATCCAGACACTGCGGTGGCTGAAAGGGAGGGGCAGGAGGCAGTGCTGGCAAGCAGAACACCAAGTCAGGTTGGGCAGACTTACTCAAGCTGCATAAGAGTCAAAATGACTGCGGTCTAATCCCATGCTCTCTAACAGATCATTACCACTCGGAAAATGTAGAAAGCTAAAACTGGGCTGCAGACGGAAAATAACACCCAAATCACAAGGACTGAGAGAGTCCGATGAAAACTAAGTCGACAGCAAGCAGTGACCTTTCCCCTCGATAGGGTCCTCCGCCTGCTGCTGCTGGCTCGTTACTGCAGCGGAGGCTTCACAAATTGCCCGGTTTCCCAGCCTTCTAAGCAGCTCGGTGCTCCAGGAGCATCAGCTTTCACTCAGCAGGCACAGGATAGTGACGGGACACCAGCTGGCCTGCCGAACAGGCCGGAGGACGGCCCTCCTGTCTGCCCACCCCTGACCTGGCCCCCAGGAGGCTGGTGCCACATCCCCTCTGTCCATCCCAAGCAGCCCATGCTCTAATCTCAGCCCTCCCACTCCTCTGGGCCTCAGTCCCCTCATTCATAAAACAAGGTGGGGAGACCAGAGGCACTCAAAGGGTGGTCTGCAAACCCTTGCCATCTACCAACTCTGCTGATGGTTTGTGACAAGGTAAGTACAGAAACTGAGAGCCTTCAAAATTTTATAGCGCGTGGTATTGCTACACAGCCGGGTACACCATCAGTGCACCTGTCTTATTCAATGGAGCACAGACTGGCACATGAGTTCCCTACAGCTGCCGTGACACACGACCCCAAACTGGGTAGTGTGAAACAGAATGAATGTGTTTTCTCACAGTGCTGGGGGCCAGAAGCCCCCAAGCAAGCGCTGGCATGGCCACACTCCCTTCAGAGGCTCTGGGAAGAGTCTGCTCCTGGCCTTCTCCAGCTTCTAGTGGTTTTTCCTGGCTTGTGGCCACACATCTCCTCTTCACTGCAGTGTGAGTGTGAGCATGTAAGCATGTGTGTGTGAGAGAAATCTCTCTCCTTCTCTCTAAGGACACTTGTGATGGCATTGATGCCCACCTGGGCAATCCGAGTTGATCTCATCTCAAAATCCTCATCTTCATTACATCTGCAAAGACCTTTTTCCAAATAAGGTAACATTATTCGGACAAATCTGTGGGGCTACCACTTAGTCCCCTACAGCTGGTTTGGATGTTGTTGAACTTGTGTGACCAGCTGTACATGGTACACACTGTATACTCGTAGGAGTTCACCACTGAGGAAGCATACCACCACCCTGTCTTTCACTCAGCTAGGACCCTGTTCCTCTGCAGCCCAGGGGCTGTGGCCCGCACGACCAGGCTGCAGTGCTCAGGGAAGGAGAGGAGGCCAACAGGTGGCAGGGCTGCCAAGGGTGAGTGCGGACTGTTCCCTCAGCACTTCCCAGGCTGCTCCCCCACCTGCTCTGGCAGACAGCGCAGAAGCTGTCCCCTCCTGACCCCTTATTCCTGTCCCTCATCTGCCTTTAGTTGTAAAGTGATTAAACTGAGCTGTTTTCTATTCAAATGTGCTTCCCTCATCCAATAAAATGCTCAGAGCTTTCCATGTCCAAGTTTGAAAACAGACACAAACTTTTCAATTAAAATCCTTGTGTACGTGGCACTGCCCTGCTACTAACTCATCCTCTCCCTCAACACCCCTCCCGCTCCCCTCAAGAACATTCAGGAAGTTCCCAGTCTTCCTAACAGAATCAAGAAAATACTTGGAGACTTAATAAAGCAAGGATTTAATTTCTCATTAGAAGTTTTCTTGCCTGGTATGAATAGGTCTTGCTAAAGGAACCACTATGTTGAGTTCCTTTGCTGTTACATTTCAGCCTTTTTTAAAAAAATTTTATTGTTGTTCAAATACAGTTGTCTGCATTTCTCCCCCACCCCAGCCATCCCCACCTCCCTCCCCTGTTCCCACCCCTGCTCCTTGGTTTTGTCCATGTGTCCTTTATAGTTGTTCCTGAAATCCCTTCCCTCCTTCCTCCCATCATCCCCTCCCACTTCCTCTCTGGTCACTGTCAGACTGTTCTTAGTTTCAATGTCTCTGGTTATATTTTCTCGCTTGTTTGTTTTGTTGATTACATTCCACTTATAGGTGAGATCACATGGTATGTGTCTTTCACTGCCTGGCTCATTTCACTTAGCATTAATAAGGGCAGGCCACGCCAAAATACCTGAGAACATTTGAAACTGGAACACTCAATACAGGCACAGCCATAGTGAAATGGGCACTCTGATCATTCAACTACTGGTAGGAATAAAATAGGCACAATCTTTCCCAAAAGCAATTTGGCAAACTCTTTAAAGTAGCTTAAAATTGTATGCCCCCCCCCCCGACACTATAATTCCGCTTTCAGAACTCTTCACTAGGGCACAACCTGAAATGGGGACGAAAGGGCACACTCAAAGGCAGCCCCGGCAGTGTTCTAGACGAGACAAAAAAAACAAAATAAATTTAATAGCCAAGGAAAGGAAATGATTAGGTAAGTTATGGTGGATTCATAAAGTTTTATGCAGCCGTTAAAATGACATTTTACAAAGAATTTTTAATTAAAATAACAACTATAATAGCAACAGCTGATCCTTACATGGGCCAGGCGCTATCCTAAGCTATTAGGTGCTTTGCACATTATTAACGCCCAGTCCTTACATCAACTCAAAGAGGGAGGAATCGTTACCATTCCCTCTACAGATCAGGCAACGGAGGCACCAAGAGTCAGACACTCGCCCTCAGCCCGTCTGCCACTCAGAGACAGCCCTGGGATTTGAGCCCAGCCTGGCTCCAGAGTCCAAGCTCTGAAACCCTATACTACGGTGAATGATAGTCACCAACACATCAGGCCCTAACTCTGGAACCTAAAAATGTTATAGGATCTCAGCAGATGTGATTAAGATAAGAATCTTAAGATGAAGAGACATCCTTGATCTTCTAGGTGGATCCTCGAGGCCACCAAAGGTGTCCTCATAACAGAGGCAGACGGAGATTTCTCACACACACACACACACACACACACGAGAAAGGCACGTGAGACAGAGACAGATATTGGAGAGAGGGGCCACGTGCCATGAAATGTCAGCTGCCACCAGAAGCTGGGAGGGGCAAGGAACAGACTCTCCCTTGAAGCCTCCTTAGAAGGAGCTCCACCTTGATTCAGACTTCTGGCTTCTCAGAGCCGTGACAGAACACATTTCTGTTGCTTGAAGCCATTCGGTTTGCGGAAATTTATCACAGCAGCCACAGGAAACTAACACAAGCTCCTACACTGTACTGCTCTCAACACACGAGAAAATATTCACATGTTAAGTGAGAAAAGTAGAAATCAAAATGTATACACAATGATCTTAATTATGCATATAAAAATGCATGCAAATACAACAAAATGTTTTGTAAGTGATTATCGCTGAATACTAGAATTACGAGTAATTTTCAGTATTATGGCTTTTGGTATTTTCCCAAATGTCTACAATCAGTGTGAATTATTTATACAAAGAAAAGAAAATTATTTTTAAAAAAATTAGCGACTCATGCTATTTCTGTGACTCAAGCTCAATCCCAAAAATTGGAAATCAGGAGGCCCCAAAACTCCGAGAATTTTCCTAGCTCAGTCTCAGAGCGACACCTGAAAAATCAGCAACCGAGGCGCGTGCCGTCCTCCAAGGGAGATCACCTCACCTGCGGCCCGTCTCTAGACTGTTGGTTTGCAGACTCCCACAGGGACGAGATGTGGCTGAAGAACTTTCAGGCTCTGAAACAAGAGGATAATCTGAGCTGGCGAATTTTTTCCTGTCCACCTGGCTATGTGTGGCGGTCGAGGGAGGGAGGTTTTGATATGTTCCCAGAGCTCGTCCAGCCTGAAGTGACTGGTGTGGGCCACGTGCCAAGAACCAAAAGCACTGGTTTATGTACATGTTGGATTTCTCTGTAGGTGACTTCACAGAATGAAACATCAAGTTAAACACTGGCTTAATCTTCTTACCAAAGTCCTGCCTCCAAGGCTATTACTCTGGTGCAAAACCCTGCTACTATCACCTATCCAGGCAGTCAGAAGGCCAAAGGCCAAGTTACTGTATCATCGTGTCCTTTGATTAAACATATTCACGTAGAAAATGTATTATCTCCCCCCAATGTATGGGCAGTACTGGATCAAAATAGAAAGTAGAGTGTATTTCGTGTTTAGTTATGCATGGTGGAGAAGAGAAGAATTATTGGTTCCCTCCAAAATCAGCCAGGTCAGCGCAGTGGAACACGAAATGCCCGGCAGGACCGCATGTTATTGTGGAATGTTTGTCCTATATCCCCGGACAAGTGACGAACAAATTCACACGGGCTAAAGGAATCCAGTGGAGCAAAAAGGGATATGTGGCCGATCTCTCAGAGAGAGGGGCCCTCACCCCTGCCTGGACAGGCTTTTATTGATATCCTAAGTACATTACATCCAGGATGGTTCTCATTAACTGTGCACAGGTTCACTTTGGGTGGATACCTTTTACAGATAACAAAGGAAAGAATGTTGCCAGTTGCTTCAAAGAGAAAGGTCATTTACAAACGTAAAGGAGAGAAGGCTGAACTGTTTACATTCATACTTGGGAAGTCTAGCACAAGTCACAGTAAACTTCTGCTGTCTCCATCCCAGGTGAGGGAGTTTTTGCAAGAGCAAGTTTCAAAGAGGCCTAGGG
This sequence comes from Macrotus californicus, assembly GCA_007922815.1. NCBI lineage: Eukaryota > Metazoa > Chordata > Mammalia > Chiroptera > Phyllostomidae > Macrotus > Macrotus californicus. The sequence goes on along the minus strand of VMDR010001374.1, from coordinate 88,403 downwards.
ACAATGCATGCCTGATTCCCCATGGGAGACCTATCCACAGATGTTCCCTGCACACCAACATGCATCTGTCTGCTTTCAGAACCAGAGCTGAGCCACAGGTCACATCGCACATGAATAGATTCCCTATAGCATGTTATATGATTTTATTCAGCTCACCCTGCAGAATGTAAATTTGGACATGTGGATGGAGACCGTGGTATACGGGGTTTGTCCTTCAGTCTCAAGATTTTTCTGAGCACATTTACTTATTCTTCATTCAGCCAATCAACATATACAAAGCACCTACTATGTGCCAGGCACTAAGAGGAGGTTGGCTTGCATTTTAGAAGGTCCTATCTCCAACATGAGACACTCCTAGGTGCTACGGTTGGGCAGGTAGCCCACATCTTACTAATCTTTGTTAGTCATTTGGATCACAGTGGCAAAGTATTGAGATGAATAGCTAAATAATTTGGCAGAGCTTTGAAAATGGAAAAAACAAAGTAAGTGAATTAGCACAGTGGGCCTTCCTACATACCACTGACAACACTTTCACTTGTCATTCTGGGTGATTAGTTAAAGAACACTTGAATCTCCCACTTACCCATCTACTTCATACAAAAATGTATTAATGGTTTTAGGGATATTTTTTGCTCACCATTGGGTTGTTTTTCTTTTTTCTTTCTGTTTTTTGTAGTTGTTTTTTTTTTGGCTCACCATTGTATGCCTAAATCTACCAGACTCTAACCTGAAGAGGCACTCATGAAATATGTAAGGCTAAATTCATGCATGAATGAACAAAGGTAATCAGTTTCCTCATCTGTAAAAATGGAAAAGCCTGGCTACATGATCATTTCCCAAAGAAAATTCCAAGGAACCCATGAGATATGCCAAGAAAAGGTGGTTCGTGTGTTAGTCAATCTGGGAACTACTACATTCCGTAGCCTCCCACCCCCATAAAAATTCAGTGAACATCACACAATAAAGGATCTGGGAAATACTTCAGTGGAAAAGCTGTGTGAACATTCCCACATCTAGTTAACCCCAGATGCGCTGTCATGCTTAATGCTTACTGGCATCACAGAGAACCGGTGTTCTAAGGAAACCCGGGAGAGCACTAACCCAAAGCCTTCATTTGTCCCCAAAACATTTATGAAATCCTGGCGATAATGATACGAGGATGATGAAGATAGACAACCTCTAACAAGTTAACATTTAACAGACATGCAGCATGGTGCTGCTGACACCAAGGTCAATGTGAAACCTGGCTCACAGCCTACATTCTGTTGGAAGAGACCCATGTGATCAGCACAGGTGGTATTAACTGAAGTGACAGACTCTAACACACGACATACTTGTACATGCACTCAGAGACATGCGTACACATGCATGTATATGTATACATGGGCACTCGCACACAAGGACGGAGAGGTGGTGAGGATGAGTATCCCAGGCAGGTGACTAAGGACAGTTTGGCCTTATCCAGTGGTTTTCAAAGCAGGGTCTAAGACCCTCTCGGGGGTCAGAACTGTCTGTGACTGCGTTGAGATTCGCATCGACAGTGCGGAGGCAAGGGTCGGTGAAAGTGCTGGAGCCCAAGCAAGAATCAAGGCATCTGACCGTCTCAGTCGTCACGGTATTCTCCACCACACACTCAGGGTTAAAAAAAGTCAACTGCACCTAAGAACGTCCTTGAAGAAGAGATAAACACTATTAATTTCATTAAATGTCGACCCCTGGGTGCCATCCTTTTGCTGTCCCAGGTGAAAGGGTGGGAAGCACCCAGGAAGCACGTCTGGGCAGGCCGAAGCAGGACGGCTACAGAGGACAGCAGCGCTGGCGTGGCTGGGCTACAAGGTGAACCAGCCCCTCTTTTTCACAGGGCAGCACTGCTACTTGAAAGATGATGGGCAGGAAAACTGGGGTTACTTAGATCTGGGTGTTTGTAGACATTTTCTCAAAAATTAGTAATTCAAGCTTGTTATTTCAAGGAAAATTGACAGTATTTGTTGCTATAGAAAAACTGTTAGCTTTCAAGCAAAAATTAAAATTTTGAAAACTTACATTGCCCGCTGTGAGCTTTCGAGCACCTCGGTACTTAACGACTGCAGATGAGCACGGGAGTGACATTAATAAACGCGGTATTTTCCAGATGACTAATGCATGGTGCTACACAACGCTCGCAACAGCCTTTCAAAGTCTAACACAGACTAACAGACTTTAATATAACAGAGTATGAAAATTCACTTATATGATTTCAGGTTCTACGCCACAACAAACCTTTAAGAGACTACCCCTTGTCAGGCTGTGATGCGGTTTCAAAGACTATCCACAATTAACTCCCCTTTTCCCACCGCACTGCCGTGTCAGGCTGTGTGTTTCTGCATAGAGGTGAACCAGCAGACACACGGCAACAGTGCCTGCAACAGCGCTGAGGACAACCCCGCTGTCTCCCAGCAAGGCGGACATTAAAGATATCTAGAAAAAGTAAAATAATGTCACTCTCTCATTAAATGTTTTTGTTTAGGAAATAGTTCTTTTTTATTAAACATGTTGTCTGTGACCATGTAATGGGTTTATTATTGCTATATTTACACTAATTCAACAAATATTTTAATATGTTTCAATCTCGATTTCTAGTATCATAACTTACTAGAAAGATGTAATCCACATCACTGGAAGTTCTTGGGGACCTTCCTAATTTTTAAGAAGAATTTTTAAAGGAGTCTTAAATGGAAAGTGTGAGAACTGCTGGTCAAAGCGTAGGGGGAAGCAGGAAGTCATGGCTGGTGGAGCAAGGTGAGGAAGCACCGGGGAGAGGGGCACCAGGGGGCTGCCGCACTGTGACGAGGTGTCCAAAACCAATCTTTCAAGAGCCGACGAACGGTGTGGAGCGCGAGAATGACACAGTCCTGCCTTTCGGAAAGAGCAAGGGCAGCTAAATGCACCCTCTGCTCCACGCGCAGGCTTGGAAATCGAACTTCCGGGCATTGGAGGTCCATTATCACAATCCATAAAATGAAATATAAATTTCTATGTAAGAGCAGACAGAGAAAAATAATAAAATGTAATGATGGCAGGGAAAGAAACGGGGCCTTGCAAAACACACTTGCCACCAAATGGAATCCTGCAAAATGGGGGAAGTCATCAGTAACAAAGTGCAGGGCTTTAAACATCCAAAGATGCCAGAATCAAGATGCATTTCGGCAAGTCTGGAAAATAAAAATAAAGGAGCCAGCAAAGAGCAATAAACTGCAGCATAAAGAGGGGAAATCAGTGCAGTCCAGAGAAGGTAAACAGGAGCATTTAAAAATAAAAAGAAGTACAGAGGACAAGAGACCAGCTCCCACTTCTAGACCAGCGTTTTTCAACCAGTGTGCTGCAAGAATTTTTAAAACATGCAATACCTGACTATTTAGTCAGGGGCACAGACCTCTTTTCCCTTAGATGGTCAAATAAAAAAATGACAACAGCCAACACAATAACAGCCATCCAGCATGAATGAATCAAATTATACCTACTTTTTTGTCACATTGGCAAGAAATATATTTGTTGCTATGCCAAAGAAGTTTAGTAATTAGTTTATGTGTGTCATGAAAATCGCTGCTCCAGAGCATGTACTCTATCCAACCACCAGCATGCGTTCCACCACTGGGGGCGGGAACACAAGGAGCAGGAAGCCCTTCTGGAGACCGATGAACCCAGCATGGGAACAGGAACCCCTGGCTGGACAACCAGGCCTCCTGAGGAAGTACCTTATCCAACAGCTGGATTACACCAACCACGGACACAGACCACGTAGAACAGACAAAAATACAACTACTAAAACTTGCTCTCAAGGAGCTAACAGTCATTATTTTCTAAGTCAAAAAAAAAAAAAAACCACAACAAAAACATTAGTACGGTAGTTATAACTAAAATGATAAAGGTGTCCTACAAAGAACGCCAACTGAAGACCTTGGCAAGTTTCCCCAGGCCTCAATTTCCTCTTCTGTCAAATGTGGAGTGCACCACCTACTTCAAAGAGTTTGTGGGAGGAGAGGTAATGTGTCACACTCTGAGCCCATGTCTGGCATATAGCAGACTCCCACAAACAAAAGCTGTATTACTATCAGCATAGTTGTGACTTCAGGGCCAAAGTGCAGTATAGAGTTGTCACTGCACTAATGCAGTTCAGAAAGCTCCAAACAGGTCAAATATCAAGGTTTTAAAAAAATCACCAATACGTGAATTTAGAGAACAAATTGCAAGGGCTTTGCCCCAGGGCTACACTTAGTCAACAGATGAGAAAGAACTTCCCTAAACCTTGGGTTGGGCCTGACACCACTGGGCCTACAGGGACACCATCCTGCACAAAGAAGCCTAAAAGAGAAGAAAGAAAAACAAAAGCACCACCTTCCTGAAGAGCCAACACTGGTATGTCATGTACCTTTCATACAATTTATCTCCTCTGCCTGTCGTGATCAGCCTGGAGATAGGTGGGCACACTACCATCACCAGAAGCTGTCTTGTGGCTGAACGGCAAAGGTGTGGTGTAAGCAGGGCCTTTATCTCTTGATCTGGCTCCAGGACTCTCACTAGGCCACAGTGCCCCCTCCCACAGGTGGCGGAGGTCGTGCCCAACTGATGTAGGCCAGCAGCTAGCTCTTCATCCAATTAGAGTAGTACATCAGAAACCCAGCAGATTAAAAGATAACCCCCCCCAACATACACACTCAAAAGACTTTGACCCATCTATAAACATAAACTTGGCTAATTAAGAAACAGCTTTCTAGAAAGAAGAATAAGGAATATTCTGATATAATTAATTAAGCCAAAAACGAGACTCCTGCCTTTCTTCACCTCCACCGTGCAACCACAAAGAAACTTAATTTCTTTAATACGGCCTTTCTTCCTTTCGTTTGGATTCAAACTGGCCTCATCCGGCACCCTGACTCACCTGCCTCCTCCCCATCTGTAGGACTACTCCGTTAAGCATTAAGCCCTCAGAACAATGAGTTCGAACCCACATCAAATCATCTTAGGAACAAAGCCGTGGGTCTGCTGACTGCAGAGACAGTTACCATCAAACGAGGGATGACATCTAGGCCTCAGTTGTGTCTCAGCGTCAGGCCCAAAAAAGCAGCGAAACCAGACAGAGTGATGCCGTGGCTGCATCAGGACCAGACATAATGACCAATGACCCCCTACCCTAGTGTGACCAATCAGTACAGACCACGACCCTAATGCCACTGGTCACCATGAATATCAACTTTTCCCCCATTTAACCCACCCCCTGAACGCCATCTAAGAGCCAGGTCTTTGAGCATTAGCTCACCTGCGACTCTGGGTGTGGGCCAATTCCTAAAAATAAACCCTGACTTTCTTTGCCGCAAGCTCCTGCTTGTGTCTTGCTGGGCTTTGATGCACCCAGGCAAACAGGCCCCTTTAGTCCCGTCAATCAGCTAATGGAACACCCAGTAAGCATTCGTTGACTGACATGCCAGACACTGCCCTCAGGGCTACGGGTGTGAGCCAGCCCATGTGTCCCTACCCCAGACAGAAGACATCAACTGAACAAGAAACCATTACTTCCTGGATACAACAAGTGCCGCGGGTACCATGGGAGCAGGTCACGAAGCGCCTGGGTCTGAGGTCATGGGAGCACACTCAGAGGACTCAAGGGGTCTCAAAGCCCGAAAGACGGGATAAGCTGTGAGGCTCTAGTGGCAGCAGGGACCAGGCAACATAGGCCTGTCACCGCACAGAATGCACACTGTCCTAAGAGTAGGGGACCCTGCTATAGAGAAGCATCATCCAGCTTACACTGTAAAATGTTACTGCGGCTGCTGCTCGGAGAGCCGGAGGGGACAGGAGTGAAGGCACAGATGTCTGCCAAACAGAAACTTTCCGACTTTTTCTCATCAAAATTTGCAGAATAAGAAAAACACTTTACTTTGCAAGCCAGTACATATATAAATACACACACACAGAGTCTATGAGAGGCGGGCTACCAGCCTGGGCAGGTGGGCAGGCTGGAATACCGGCATTCTCTGTGACCCGGGGCCAGTCTCTCCACTGCCTTGAGCCTCAGGTTCCTCGTCTGTAAAGCAGGGGTAACAGTAATGATCCCATCGCATAGGCTGTTGTAGGGGATAAACAACTCCATATATGTAAGACCCTTAACGATGTTAACCTCTTTTCTGTAACACCGTTATTATATACAGATTACAAGTCTCACAGAATAAACTCAACCTTACTACATGCACTCCGCTCTTACGGTTTTCACTCTACTTCTTTTCCTTTCTTTCTTAAGGTTAGTAACAATGGTCTAAATTAATTTCAGAACCCAGTAACCTGGGTCATGACCTACAGCTGCAGGTGATGGCTTGGACTTGGGAGACCCAGCCGACAGACCTGGAGAATAATCAGAACCGGGGTGGGGCAGAGGGACATATCAGAGGTCCTCTCAGGCCTCTGGGTTGGTACGCCGGAGGACCCAGCAGAGGGGCAGGCGTAGGTCTGTGAGGAGAGAGGAAAAGATCGGACTTCTGGATCTAGACTTTCCACGTAGACAGGAGGAAGATCTGGGTGGGGGGGACAAAAGGAACTTGAGCAGTTTACCATCAGGGGACCGTGTAGCCAGATCCACATCAGAACTGTAGCCACTGACAAAGAGTGCGTTTCCAGACCCGGCAGGGGAGGTGGGCAGCCTCTGCGAACCAAGCACAGCAGCAAGCAGCTGACGGAGGGCTTGAGGATTTGGGGCTCCTTTCCCTACCCGACCCAAATAAAGCACTAATCACATTTAATTAGAGTCTGTCTGCCCATCTGTTCCCTCTACTCAGCAAGCAGACTCGGGGCAGAGACTACTCGTCTCATTAATCTTTCTGTTCCTCAGTCCTCTGAGCCCACTGCCCTGCCTGCCGCTTGAAGCAGACGCGCAACAAACATCTGCTGAATTGACAGGCAAGATTCAACGTGATAAAACGGCAAAAAGGCCATTTACAGTGCAGGAAACTGAAATACAGCACAGCAAATTGGGGCGGGGGGCCACATCTGCTGGGGGACTCTGATGCGTTAAAGGCATGGGCTAATCAAAAGCCAACTGTTCACAGAGAAAATGAGTCTGCAAAAAAGTAATTGTGGAATGCATGAAGGGTATGGATCTTCATTATAACAATCAGAAACACTAAGCAGGTCTGGGATGGAAATCAGGAAGGTAAAGGAAAAATAACAGGAAAATGAGGCATAATGTGTATATACCATTTGGTCTCTTCCTAAAGATCACCCTAAATGTTTCATTCTCGACATCACTTCCCCTTCCCTTGTTACACTTAACCATCAACTGCAGGCTTTCTCTGGGATGCCTCCTCATTTCCCGTCCTCCAAAGCCCAGTTCCTTGTATGTTACCTGGTTTTCTTCTATAGGCATATGACTTGTCCCCCCAATAGACGGGAATGGCATCATACACCTCCTTATCCACTCTACCCCTACACCTCACACAGATGAGGCACCCAATAGCAGGTGACGAGCCGATTTTTATACTGATTGACTGGGCACTAAATACCAAATTCTTATTTTCTATTCTTACGCCCTTTAGTTGCAATGGTTACTAAAGCTATCATTTTTAATAGTAGCAGCTACATTTACTTAGCACCTACCACATACAAGACACAGCTAGGGACTTGAAATACATCATCATAGTCCCAGTGGAGAGATGACAAGATTGTGGCTCAAAGACAGCATAGTTGAGTAAGTGACAATATCAGGATACTCAAACTTAAGGCTACTTAATTCCAAGGCCTAATAAGCATGCAATCGCTCTACAATTTCAGCACGATTTCCCCTGGCTCAGGAGGCACGGGCAACGGCCCATCTGATGTGAAATCTGCACTCGATGCTCACCAGCACATAACTAGAGCTCAACTTCAGAGGAAGCTTATTTTAGGCTTGAAAAGGCCATAATCTATCAAGACCCATTCATTCATTTTCTACAAATACTTCGGTTAGGTCAAGCTTATTTTAACTCTTAAAAAAAAAAAAAAGGGAACGTGCTAAAGACATCATCTGTTTCTGTAAGAATGTTTAACTTAAACTAAGAAAACAACAACATTCTGAACAATCAAACCATTAGTGTCAGGCAGTGAAATAACCACCCAACTTGTAACTGCTCCCCCGTCGCCTACGTTACAGTCCCCAAAGCTTTCACATACATTTTTTTCTTCTGCACACATCAGTAACTGTGAGGTGAATACGGCTACCTCATTGTACATGCACAGAAGAAAAACAGACTAAGAGAAGTTCAGTGAGTCGCTGAAGGTCACACCATGTATCACTTAAGACCCTTGATTATAAAGGACAAAACAAAGCCGGTCCAATTAAACTAGGTAAAGGAAACAACCACAGGGAAGGGCAGAGGGGGCGCGGAGGACCCCTGATGAGCACATGGGGGAGGGCAGAGGGGGCGCGGAATCTCTGCTTCTCTCTGCCTAGGGCCTCCTCACCCCCAATGCGGCCCAGCTCTCTCCTCCAGACAGGAAACCAGGGCCATTTGAGTTCCAGGCCCCCATTTTCCAGGAAAAGGCTCTTGGGCTTCAAGTTCAAAACGCCATGGAGATAGGCTTGAAATGATGCCCACTGTGCCTCTCTACTCAGCCAGTCCTATGCTGAATAATAAAATGGTGGGAACAGCAGGACAGACAGAAGCAGCTTCTCCAAGGACATGTCTCCATTAAATCTGTCTCCACCGTCTAACCTTCCCCACCTCCCCTTAATAGCTCTGATCCGGCTGAGGGGTCCAAAAGTGGTAAAAGCAGTTCTGGGCTTTTCCTTTTAGTTTCCACATAGGAGGCCGCCTCACATCCACTTAAACACATCCTGTGGCTCCACGGAAACAGAGGCAGGGAGAAGCCCCATTTTAACATCCCATTACATGCCTGCAATTACTGCCTTGGAGTCTCTGACACACATGGGCCTCATAATAAAGTCTCCCCTTTCACTGAAAAAAAAAGAATTCAGGGAGACCCCTGACTAGCCCAGTCAGGTCAAGGGTCCGCCTTCGGCACAAGGGACCAATCAGGAACCACACCCCGGGGGCCCCAAGAGTGGTCAGGGGGGAAACAGTTCCCCAGAAGGAAGAGGGCCAGGCAGACTGAATAATAAAAGGAAACAGAGATTCTGTGCACACTACTGCTTAAGCCACTGCTCTTCAGACGCCAAGTCCAGTGATCTTTCATCTTTCTACACCACAGCTGATACTATTTGGGCCCTAAATCGTGAAGTAACGATAAGTGATGATATGTAAAAAGGTGCTAATTGTACAGCAAAGATGTTGAGTGCAAACAGAATCAGAAAAGAGAGAGATCAGTGGACGCATTTATACCCCAGTAATGCATATCCTAAAATTAGTCCACAGTACAATTCTGTGCTGAGAACTAAAACCTGTTATTTCTTCATCAGTGAAAGTCAGACCAGCCTTTGCAGCCTCCCTGCCTCCCCACCCCCCTACCCTTACAGCTCAGTGAGGTGGGCTCTCCTTAGGTCCCAGTCTTCCTATTCCTCTACTCCAGTCAGCAGGCCCAGGTGATGACTAAAGTCCCTTCTTCTGAGGAGAGAGCAGGAATCAGAAACACAAAACCAGCCTACAAAGATGAACCCGGCTGCTCCGTTTCCTGCAAAGAGTGGAGCGCTGACAAGATGCCCGCACCCACCCCTCAGGTATGAAGCAGCAGGGGGCAAGGAAGGGACATGGGCGGGACACCTGGCGCTCACTGCCTCCTTGAGCCTGCTACAATTTACTTGGGGTGTTTTTCTTTGATTGAATCAAGCACTTCTCTGTCCCTCACTGCCTGTACTGTTCTACGTGCTATAGGAGCACTGCTGGCTTTGGCTGGCCGAAGTTAGCTTTCACTGCTAGCTCTACCAGCTGCACCTGCTAATGGTGACTTCTAAAAGGAATCTAGGAAACGGCATTTTTTTTAGCCTTTTCTCAAAGGCCTAACCTAAACCTAGATGGCTGAAATCAACCCCTATTTCTCTAGTTCTAGCATTTTGCTTCTCCCCCCAAGCCCATTTCATTCTCTTCTTCCACAGACCAGAGACAAGGTTAGTACTTAGTAAGCACTTACAGTGTGCTCAGCACTTTCCATCCATGCACTCACCTCATTCCCACAGCAATCCTATCAGGGCTACTTTTAAACCCTCTTCACAGAAGAAAGAACAGGCTGAGGAGGGGAGGCTCCTCTGGGTGTTCACTCTGGGCCTGGGACAGGCTGCACAGCACGCAAGGCCAGATTCCAGCCCCAGCAGGGGGACCCCCACACTCCCTCTTTGAACCCATAGTAAAGTGCCTCTCTGGAGAGTAACTCTTGTGTGGTGTCCCTGCAAAAGCCACCCTTGGCAAAAACACATCTGTGTTGCCCCCTCAAAAAATGTTTGTGATTGAGGTAAAATTCACCTAACATAAACTGACCATTTGTAAAAAAATTCGATTCAGTGGCATTTAGGGTATTCGCAATGAGGAGCAACTACTGCCCCTCTGTAGTTCCAAAACGTTTCCATCACCCAAACAAAGCTCATACTACTAAGCGGTCACAACCCCCATACCCCCCTTCCCCAGCCCCTGAAAACCGCCCATTTGCTTTCTGTCCCTATGGATCTACCTATTCCGGACAGTTCATACACATGCAGTCCTACAATATGTAACCTTTGTGTTTGCTTCTTTCCCCTATGGCGGTGTTTTCAAGGTTTACCCAGGTTGTGGCATCTGTCTGTGCTTCATTTCTTTCCATGGCTGAGTCACATTCCATTGTGAGGATGTGACATGCTGTGTTTATCTGGTCACTGACTGATGAACATCTGCGTCATTTCCATTTGGTACTGTGAACAGTGCTGCTACGGACATCTATCTGCACAAGAAGACTGGAGTCCCTGTTTTCAACTCTTTCAAAAATATACCTAGGATGGAACTGCTGGCTCCTCTGGTGATTCTCTTTCCCTCTGAGGAACCCTTTAAAATATTTTTGAAAATATGAGGCTCTACAAAGAAAATCCAAAAGGAAGCTGAAAGCAAATTGTAGAACCAAGGTGAGCCCAAATAAGTTAAAAAATATATTTTTCTAGTCTCACCTCATTTTTGACTAGGCAGAAGAAACCCAAACAGTATAGTTCTTTCTAAAAGGCCAAGAACACTAGGAAGCAAAAATTAAGATATGCAATTTCTACCAAATAATTAACAAGGGTGTCTGTATCCCCAGCATATTTTTAAACAACAAAATCACACCTGGACTGGGCCCCACCAAAAACCATGTGACTCTCTGTAAGACTTCTGAACCACAGATGACAGCTGGGAGGTCCCAGCAGAGGTCCTGAACCGGGACAACTTTCTGTTATCAGGAAAGACAGCATTTGCTGCTCTGGCTCTCATTTCTAGTAAGATCATTTTTTCCTCTTTGGAAAGACATAAGTCCTCAGCATCCTTTAAAAAACAATCTTGCCACACATCATACGCCATCAGAATAACACAAATTAGAAGGAGACACCACTATGGACCTGTGAGAACGGCCACAGTCCAGAACCTTGACAGATGAAATGCCGGCGAGGGCGTGCAGCAGCAGAAACTCTCACTGCTGGTGGGAGTGCGAGATGGCACGGTTACTGTGGAAGACAATGAGTCTGTTTCTTACAAAAGTAAACGTATTCTTACCATACTGCCCAGCAATCATGCTTTTCGTTATGTACCCTAAAGATCTGAAAACTTGTGTCCACACTAAAACCTGCACCTGGATGTACATGGCAGCTTTATTCATAACTGCCAAAACTTGAAGCAGCTAAGATGCCCTTCAGTAGGTGATCGGAGAAACTGTGGTACATCCAGACAATGGGATGTTATTCTGCACTAAATAGAAATGAGCTATCAAGCCATGAAAAGACAGGAAGGAACCTTAAATGTATATTATTAATTGAAAGAAGCCAATCTGAATGGCCCGGGCTGGTGTGGCTCAGTAGACTGGGTACCAGCCTGTGAATCAAAGGGTCCCCAGTTCAAGTCCCAGTCAGAGCACATATCTGGATTGCAGGCCAGGTCCCCAGCAGGGGGTGTGCAAGAGGCAACCACACATTGATGTTTCTTCTCCTTTTCTCCCTCCCTTCCCCCCTCTCTAAAAATAAATAAATAAAATCTTAAAAAGGTTTAAAAAAAAAGCAGCCAATCTGAGAAGGCTACAAAGTGTGTGATTCCAACCACACAACACTGTGGAGAAGACAAAACTATGGAGGGAGTAAAAACATCAGAGGCTCCCAGGCACTGGGGGTGGATAAACAGGCAGAGCACAGAGGATTTTCAGGGCAGTGAAAATACCACGTATGACACTATACTGATGGACACGTGTCTCATTTGTCCATACCCACAGAATGCACAGCACTGAGAGTGAGCCCTAACATAAACTACGGACTCTGGGTGATTATGATGTGCCCCTGTAGACTCACTGGCTTTGATAACTGTGCCTCTGGGGTGGGGAATGTTGGTAACAGAAGAGAAGGCTATGCAAGGGGAAGAGGGCCACGGAACATGTAGAAATCTCTGCACCCTCTGCTCAACACTGAACCTAAAACCACCAGAAATAAGCAAGGGCTTATTAAAAAAAAAAACTTTTATGCCCCACCCCTTAAATAAAATATCTCTAATCAGCTCTAAACCATGAGCAATACTTTAAGAATGACTTGCTAGAAAGTAAGTGCAGCCCAAGGAGAGTGAGGCAATCGTGAAAACCGATCCAGGGTCTTTCAGCAGCTCTTATGAGGCTGCCAATCACCAATGATGTTAACGGGAAGGACAGGGACAAGATGGGAATGCAGAGGGACTGTACCAGAAGAGGACACATCAGCACCTTCAAATTAAGTGAAGAACGAAACAGGTCTCTGAAGGATATAGTAAGCTAACGGCAAATGACAAAACTGACTCTTCGGATACAAGCAGGACACCAACCTGACAGGGACGGCTGGCAAATCAGGTAACAGGCAGGCGTGCTGGCAGCATTCACTGGGCAGGTGTGCAGTCAGGCAACAAGTGGGCTGAAAACGACTCCATCCACTCACTCCGTGTGCCTGTCCCGGAGAACGAGACGGCAACCTGCAATGCCAGCAGCAGGCCAGAGAGGAACTCACACCTCCCTTCTCACACAAGTGGCGGCTAGCAAAGATGCACACACAAAATATAAACAAACTTACACTGAGATTAGCTCTGTTAAGCCCTTTAAAGTTCACACCAAAACTAAAGGCCAAAAAGGAAACAAAGTAAGAAAGTAGCTTATGGTGAATCAAAAAAGTCATTCCTTTCCCCTGAGTGACTCTCCTCAGTCAGTCTCAGAGACAGGCAGCCCTCGGTAGGCTGAGCGTGGTAAGGACAAACACAGACATGATTTAAAAACCAACAGCAAAGTGATGGGTCTCCCTTATTTGTAACATCCCCTGTGGAAGGCTCTACCAAACAGACTTCAGTCCAGCCCACCAGGCATTCTTGTGGTCTGAATATACTAGGGGGGAAAAAAGCGCAGAAAGCACAAGGAGTCATTTGGCAGAGGCTGGAGAAGAGGAGGCATGCTGAGAATATAAAACCAAGGGAAGAAAAGGTTATCGGGACCAACAGCTGGCAGAGGGCTACCGGTCCCCATTTAATAGAAAGTGGGATCGCCCCCTCCCGGCTGCCAGCATCACGTCCCTTGGGCCCAGTAAGAAACTGAACACTTGAGGGCACACAAAGCGGAGCACTGGGGCTAGGAGGCTGAAGCATCTGGGCCACTCCCTTGTTTTAGAGAAAATAATCCTGAGGCTCAGAGAGGTTCAGCAATACATCCAGGACCACCTGTTAACAACAGCAGAGCCAGGTCTACAATCCCGGTCTCCTGGAAAGCCTTCCACTAACAACAAGGATGCTGATGAGGAAGAGGAAGATGACAGCAGCTCCCATGTGCTGAAGAGCTTATCAGCAGACATTACAATGAGGGCTTTACATATACTATGCAATTTAACCCTCAACCAACTGCAAGGTAGTAGTACTGTGATTAGCCCGTTTCACAGAAAGGGGTGCAGAGAGGTTAGGGGACTTACCCAAAGTCACACAGCTTGTCAGAAGCGCAGGCGGATTTGCAACATGGATGAACCTGAAGGGCATTACGCTAAGGGCAGTAAACCAGATACAGAAAAACAAATACTGTATGATCTCACCAACTGGTGGAACCTGAAACAGTTAAACTCACAGAAGCAGAGAACAGAATGGTGACTGCCAGCGGGCGGGGGGTGGTAGTGGAAATGGAGAAACGACGGACAAGAGGTACCAGCTTTCAGTTGTGAGGTGAAGAAGTTCGGGGGCTGTAATGAACAGGACGGCGACCGCGGTCACCAGTACTGTGCTGTGCACTTGGCATGTGCTAAGACCATGGACCTCACGTGTTCTCAGCACACACACACACACACACACACACACACACGCGCGCGGTGACTGTTAAACGATGCCGGCATTAATTAACTTGACTGTGGTAATCACTCTGCAATGTATACCTATGCCAAATCATCATGTTGTATTCTTTAACTACATACAGTTTTTATTTGATAATTATGCCTCAATCAAGCTGAATAAATACATAAAAGGGATACAGCACAGCACAAGCGGATGTAAACTTAAGTCTTGCTAAATAATAAACCAGAACCCTTCTATCATGGAGTGACTTTTAGTGTCTACCACCTTTCCTTCCCAAGCTACAGAAACAATCAGCACTAAGGGAGATAAAAAACAAAAAGTTTTGATAACTGGGGAGAACGAAGTCCCACGACACTCCAGCCGAGACAACAGAGCTGGGCAGACGCGGCCTTCAAACGTTAGGCACCAATGCCAAAGCCAAGTCCCTGGGAGATTCTGTCCGGGGCCCAGGGCCCAGGGTCTTGCACCTTCAATGTGTCACATGTTCACTTTCACGTAGTTAATTCTGACTGAACAAGGGTGCTGCTGGGCCCAGTGGGCGACTGCAGAAATCAGCATTTACCAGATTATAGAAATAATTTAGTAATATTACTAAAAATACTACTGGGCACAAAATCACCAGTCTAATCATACACATAGTTAAGTTCAGTTTCGGGAAAGTTGTGCTTTTAAAAAAAAAACAAACCAGTGGTTAAAAAAAAAAAAGCTTAACATTAAATTGAAACTGTTGCTTTCTGATTAAATAAAAAGCACCTGGCTTTTCTAAGAAACGCCATTCGCGGTCTCAGGTTTCACAATGATTGTCCTCTCTCTCACCATGCGAGCGTGGAAGACGCTTGGTTTCTCTGACCGACAAAACCGGAACCCCTCCCCGACCGCACAGACAGCCGCCTGCCCCCCTGCAACACTCACCTACTCCCCCTGCAAACCACACCACAGGCTTGAGCTTCTAGTTCAGTCCCAGGTCTACAACCATCACAGTAATGGAGCTCTGGGAGGTGCCTCCCACCGTGGATGGCTGACTTAATCACTCTTAATATTGACCATAAAAACAAGAGCAGCAGATAATGCTTCCTGACCACTTACCAGCTGCCAAGCACAGTGCTAAAGGCACTTAACCTGCCATCTCTTCTAATCCTCACAGCAGCGCTGAGGCCCGCGCCCTCATCATGCCCAGCGTAAAGATGGAGAAAGTGAAGCTCTGTAGGGCTGAGGGAGTTACCCAAAGCCACACACCTGGATGCCGACCACAGAATTCAAACCCAAGTAACTCTGACTTCAAAGCCTAACCTCTCAACTAGCACACCCTGGCTGTCTCTGCATTCCTCACAAACCACAGGAGACACCACCACCACTCCCTGAGGAGCACAAACGCAGGATGTGTTCTGACCTCTTCCAGCCTGTCCTGCTCCCAGACAGACTCAGGGACGGACCACCTATGTACTCAGCACTGGGTCAAGGATGGAGGAAACATGAAAAAGAAAACAGACCCCTGCCTCCAAGGACTTTACCATCTTACCTGTACTGATCTAGACCATAATCTCTTTCTCTCTAGGGCAATTTTGACCATGACCCACAGTCAGAAATATTATTTCCATCATGATTCAGAACACATACACACACCACATCTTACCATGTGTGATACACTAATATTTTTTATTTTGTCCCTTTTTTCTTTTTGCTAACCTGTCAGCCCACTAACTTAATTCTGTAACTTGAAGAGCCCTGCCGTAGAATACTCCGTTTTAGCTTTAATTTCAAAAAAAAAAAGGAAATGTCAGGAAGTTTATCCTTAGATCTAATTTAAGTTTCTTGGGCTATCAGGTTAGTTAAGTCTGTGTGGCTGGGCATGTCTTCGGGGCGGAGGCAGCAGTGGATCAGCTTAGTTAAGGCCCTGGGCCCTGGAATCCGCAGACCTCCGTCCAGATGCTGACTGGCTCACCTGCACGTCAGCTCGCTGACACCTCCAGACCTTGACCTGTACAACAGGAGATAATGCCACTCACCCCTTGGGCTCATCTCAAAGCACCTAGCTGGTACCTATTTCTGTTTTCCTCAACAGAGGCGCTGCGGCCATGGGACAGGGAAGAGAACCAAGCCGATTTGCAGGACAGGCCTGCAGGGGAGGGGACCTGCAGACCCACTGGCCCCACGCAGCTCCCAGCGCTCCCTGGTGGTTGAGGAAAAAATGGCTGCAGTTGCCATTACAATCCACCCCTCAGCCCTCTCTCCACCAGGCTAAGTGATCCCAACTCCTACAAATTTTTTAGGTAGGCATCAGCTGTGTTCCACATAAAAGCAGAACACATAAGATGCCTACACTATGACAGGGCACAGGCCAAGTCCCTGCCCCTGCAGAGCCTGCTGGCGGGCCGGGCAGGTGGACAGGTAAACAGGCACCTGTACCTCGCTGTGCCAGATGGTATAATTGAACACTGGGAGCCCAAAACGAGAGCTGCTTACGCTAAAAAGTCTAGTCCTTGATCCTATTTGCAGTCCTCTTTGGAAAAAGTACAGTGTGCAAATAGAGACCACCACGCGCCAAGCCTTGGGCCCTGCAAAGAAGCATCCTTGTCTGCAACGACATCGATATTGGGGCTCTACAATTTCCAGGTCTGCCTCCCTTCAAGACTATAAGTTCTTTGAGGCCAGAAGAAAAGCTAATTGCTCAAGACCCCACGGCAAATACACACAAAATCGGAATCCCCAAAGATCACAGCTGCCTGCTTATTCTCCTGGTACCTGCGCAACTTGCCCTGTTCTTGTCTAGACTCAAACTTACAAGAGAGAGAAGCCAGAAGGCCCAGTATTTAGACTTCCCAGATGCCTCAAGGTAAGTATACAGTTGTAGAACATGTAGGTGCAAGAGCATCGATGTGTCCAATGTGCAATTTAAAATACCTCCGTTTCTCAAATCCTGTTTTCGTGTTTCTTCGTTGGTTTACATCCTGGGCCTGGACGCCTGAGAGTGGCCATGTGGTGAGCACGAACTTTCCAGAGCTCCACTTCCCAGCAAAGGAGGCAAACACCTGCTGCTCCACCCCCAAGCCAGAAGGGGTGGGAAAACCTTGGAAAGATTCTAGCTAAAACAAGGGTTCTTTATGGCCCCTTCTGCTTTGCCCTCTTCCTCTTGCTTTGGAAGGCACTTGCAGGAGGTCAGTTCCTGAGGCCCTTACAGGGGAGGGAGTTTCTCAGGCCTCTGCTTCTGTAGCTGAGATCCAGGATTTCGAAGTCACAGTGCTTTAAAATGACAGGGAGTAATAACCCATTTGTTGAGTCCTGGGTGATGTTATATACATTGTCTCATTCACATCCTACCACAGCCCTTTTAGATATTATCCCCGATGTATAGGATGCAGGCTCAGAAAGGAAATGGCTGGGAGGGAAAGGAGGATGGGCCCAGCTCTCACTCCTGACCGCGAGCCCCACTGCGCAGCCAGCCTGCACTGAAAAGGGCATTCTTTCACTTTCAAAATATAATTGAGTTTAAATCAGCACCTCCTCCAACGTTTGCTACCCAAGTTTCAGAGGAACTTAAAAGTCTCAGGTCTGTGACATCCCTTAAGAATCCCCATTTGGAAAACGATGGCTTGCTGGGAGTGCTGGGTGAGGAATGCCAGTAAAAAGGGGCAAAGCACCTCAAACTGACACAGCAGCATCTATAAAGGACTGTGAGCAGCGGCGTCATTGCCAGCACTCTGTAAGGAGCTGAGGGGGAAGGAAGTGCAGAGACAGACAAAGCCCAAACACCCACCCAAAGCTTGTGTCTACTCCTCACAAAATGTAGGGCGTGCAGGGAGTACTGAGAATGGGGGACACTCGGGTCGACCACCGGCGCAGACAGAGGAGGTGGTTAAAGTGGCTCCATCAGCACCTACACCAGCTCGTGGATCTCACCATCTCACTGCGCTCACCCAACGACGAGGCAGGAACACCTAGAGAAAAATAGCAAAATGGGGAAATCCAACGAAGAGTGAAAACTGAGAATTCTGTGGTCCAGTTATCTCAGAGTGAAAGCCTAAAACACACCTCCAGTTCCACACAGAAGCCCCTGTGGGTAGGGGGCCCACAGCTGGCCTCCTCCAAGAGGAAGGTCACCGCTCCCCTCAGAACAAGGGCAGGAGCTGCAACTGTGCTCCCCGTTTCCAGCCAGGGACGGCTTCCACTCCCGGGGGCCCCCAAGACCCATGTGATGTGGTTGGCGCAAAGGGCAGAGTCTGGCCCAACAGCCCTGTGTTCAAGTTTCTGGCCCTGCCACATGCACACTTGGTCCGTGGGCAAATTACTGCACCATTCTGACTGCTTCCTCACCTGCAAAATGCAGACCATACTCTCCACTTCCAAGGTTGCAAGGATTAAATGAGAAAATGTCCATAAAAGGATCGGCACACAGTACATCGGCAACTGGCAGCTACTCCTAACAGAGGCAGAAGCCAACTGCCGCTGGGTAAAAATTAAATTTGATTCCTTAAAAGAAAAAAGTTCCATGAAGTTGGTGAGGATCAACAATTTCCAGAAAATTCAAGGCAGCAGGGCGAGAAAACTACCCTCCCTGGTGCCCTAGAGGGTTCTGAAGCTCCCCACCACTGGCTGGCCGACAGGAACAGGAGCGGGTCTCGCTGTGCACGCTGTTCACACTTTATAAATATACCGCACGACCAATCAGGGAGCACCTGCTGCCAACCTTCTGGGCAAACAAGTCCAACAGGATTTGATCCGGAAATTAAATGTCCATGCAGCCCCGCCACACTCGGTTCAAAATAGATACTCCTGACCTACTTAGTCTTCGAGGACTGTTCTCAAAGCCAAAAACAAGCGGATGGCGAGGCAGGGCCCCTGACGTCAGCAGGCCCCGCACAGAACCCCCAGCCTTCTCTATCAGGTGAAAGGTGTGCTCAAACAGCGATGGCTCAGAAATTACCTTGGGGCAGCTTGACAGAACCCCCAGCTCTAAAACAGCCGATTCAAACAGTTTTTCTTAAAGCAGAGAGTCACAGGAGCCAAGCTCACCACTCATTACCTCGGACTAGCCCCGAGGATGCATTTCCGTTCCTTCAGACTCACAGGGGTGTCAAACTCATTTTCGCCAGGGGCCACATCAGCCTTGCAGTGGCCTTCAAAGGGCCGAATGTAACTTTAGGATTGTGTCAGTGTCACTACTCCCTAACAGTTAAGGGAGAGCTCAGCGCTGCCGCCAGGTAGAAAGAAACAAGGTGCCGGGCGGATTCGGCCCACGGGCCTGGTGTTTGCCCCCTGTGCCTTAAAGTGAAGCTCCACCTCTCATGCCACTCACTTTTCAAGCTACTTGTCCCTCACCCTCATAACTGTCTCCTGAGTCTATGTATCTTCCCCATGCCACAGGGGGCTCTTTGAGAGCTGAGACCCTGCCTTGCTGAGCTCGATATTCCACAGTGTCCTGGTGCAATGAGGAGCAAACACTATGTCTACTGTGAGAAGGTGAGCTCCCGCCCCACCAGTGAGCCCTCCAGATCCCAGCCCACTCGGACACGAGGCTACTCAGGATTAGAGAATAGGAACAAAGAGACTGATGTTTGCTGTAAAGACAAAGGGGAGAAGCAAGACCAGGGGAAAACACAGGACGCTTTCAACGACCCCATGGCTACAAAATGACCTGCTACATTACAGTTCATTTCACCAGGGAGATGTGAGTCTTAGGGGGGGTGAATCCAAGGACCTGGGCAGGGGCACATCCCAGTAAGCCCCAGAGCATCCCAGTGGGTAGACAGCGGAGCCCTAAACTTCGCCAACTAAGCAATGGTGGAAGAAGCAGCTAACAGCGAATACAAGACAAGGCAAACCCGCTGCTCACCACGTCCAAGTCCGTCCTCCTCAAGTCTCTGAGCTCAGCCCCGGGTACCCCCTGCCCCCCCCAACTGTACACTGAAAACTCCCACCACTGAAATTTACTTGATAGCCCTTTGGCGTCCTTGGCACCTTTCTCCCACATCATGACATGCAATCACCTACAACTGTGGAAGGCAAGCAGAACTAGCATTTTTATTACCCACTCAGAAATGAGAAAATGAAGCCAAAGCATGTCTACCACATGGTAAAACTCAGGACGAAAGCACAGGCCTTCTAACTCATACCCTTTTCTTGAAAATCACCCAGCACGGTACACCCAGACCTGACGCAGCCAGGCGTCTAAGCTCTAGACCACTGCCCTCTGCTGCACCCCACTGCTGAGTGCCTTCTAGAGACGGGGTTCTAACACACAACCCTTCCCAGCACAGCAGCCCACATGCTGTGATCTCCTTAACAAAGACAGGAGCACACCAATCATCCACCCTGGTGTCCACCAGCAGGAGCACCCACGTCAGCCACACATACCCTGAGCCAGGCTGATTCCCCACCTCCCTGACAAATACACAAAGCCCAGCCCTAAAACTCTCGAAGGAGAAACACACACTCGTGACCAGCTTCCTGCAATCACCTGGTGAGCAGGGGCCAGAGTAAGTAATCATAGACTCCAACCACCACAAACTGGAGCGCCCAGATCTCTGAGTCTCTGCTTCCTGGGCTCAAGTCTTGTCTCTGGAACTACTTTCTCTCTATCACCTCAGGCAAACAACTTTGTTTTTCTAAGTCTCAGCTTTCTCGTTTGTAAAGCAAGGAGTTTGAAAAACGGTTTTCATGGTGAATGTACATAATGGACAGAACTATATAAAATGGTGAAAAAGGTAACTTTTGTTACGTGTATTTTACCATGATAAAAACATTAAGTTAACATTCATACATTTTTAAAATTTATTTTCTTAATCCTCACCAGAGCACATGCTCATTGATCTCAGAGAGGGGAACAGAGGTAGGGAGAGAGGGAAAGAAACTTCAATGAGAGAGAGAAACAGATCACATCCTGACTGGGGACTGAAAACACTACCTGGGCATATGCCCTGACCAGGAATTGAACTGGTGAACTTTCAGTTTATCAGACGATGTTCCTGCAACTGAGCCACACCAACTGGAGCTTAACATTCATACTTTTAAAAAAAATCTCACAGAAAAAGTCACACAAATACAGGAAGCACAGAGGGTCCCAATCAAGAGGAACCCAAAGAGGCCCATTACAAAACACATCATAATTAAAATGGCAAAATTCCAAGACAAAGAGAGAATCTTGAAGGCAGCAAAGGAGAAACAGGAAGTAACATACAAGGGAGCCCGGAAAAGACTAGCAGCTGACTTCTCAATGCAAATGCTCCAAGCCAGAAGGAAATGGCAAGAAATACTCCAAGTAATGAAAATCAGAGGACTGCAACAAGACTACTCTACCCAACAAGGCTCTCAATCAAAATGGAAGGCCAAATAAGGAGCTTCCTGGACAAAAGAAGTCTAAAAGAATACACCTCCTCCAAACCAGCTCTGCAAGAGATGCTAAAGGGTCTGCTTTAAGAACAGGAAGAAAAAGAATGAGAGAGAGGAACACAGGTACAAAGGGAGAAAAATGAATAAGTACCTATCAATAATAACCTTAAATGTAAATCACATGCAAGTGGAACCTAATCAACAAAACAAACAAGAAAGCAAAATATAACCAGGGACACTGAAATTAAGAACAAACTGGCAGTAACCAGAGGAGAGATGGGAGAGGATAACGGGCGGGAAAGAGGGGTAAGGTTGTCAGGAACGTGTATAAAGGACACATAGACAAAGCCAAAGGGTGTGGGATCGAGGGTGGGAGGTGAGGATGGGTGGGGTGGGGGGGAGTCCTGGGGGGAAATGGAGACAACTGTACTTGAACAATAAAACAAATTTGGAACACACGAAAAAAATTTTTTGAATAAAATAAAATTATTCAAGGGGGAAAAATTTTAAAAATTAAAAATGGATCTCACAGATTCACAGTGAGGATTAAATAAGATATTGTAATGGCAAGTTCTTAAAATCATCTAGCACACATTATATGCTAATAAGTAGCTTTAATTTAAAATAATTTTAATTACTTTTACTATAAAGACAATACATGATCATTATATAAAATGCTGAAAAATATAAAGATAAAAAGAATCTCCTATGAGCCCGGACTGGTGTAGTTCAGCGGGCTGGGCATTATCCCACAAAAAAAGTTGCTGCTTCGATTCCCAGTCAGGGCGCATGCCTGGGTTATGGGCCAGGTCCCCATTTGGGGGCCTACGTGAGGCAACTAATCAATGCATCTCTTGCACATCAATGTTTCTCTCCCGCTCTTTCTCCCTCCCTTACTCTCTCTCTAAAAATAAATAAGTAAATCTTTTTAAAAAAATCTCCTATGATACCAAAATCCAGAGGTAATCACTGAAATTAAATTCTTCACAGTATTTTCCTCATGCATGGACATTTCTTAAATTTGGAAGGTAATGTACATACAATTTTGTAGTCGTGATCCATTCCTTTCTGCCTTACCAGCAATTGCAAAAACAATTCTCACAACATCCAGAAATACAGGGACTGTGTTCCAAGCAAGAATAAAAAGTTGCAGGAAACTTGAGACAAGAACAAGGAGCTCGTGCTGAACAACTGGAGGCACCTGCCTCCTGAGCCGGGCTAGAGATTTATGTCCAATCCCCCGCCACCTGTTCCTCTTTCCCCAACAAAATTCGCCCAGAAAGCAGGCACTCTTTGGGGGTCTGACCAAGCAGGACGAAGGCCCAGGGGGAGGATGTGTCAGGCTCCACAGGACAAAGGGCTCATGTCCCCACTGCCCTCAAGGAGCTTCCACTGTGACCAGTGGAAACAGTGCAGGGGAGGACAGGGACCATCTCATCCAAACCGAGGTTATTAAAGATGAGAAGACAACAGAGGCCCAGCAAGGCAAATGACTTCCCCAGGGCCACAGCCATGTCACCAGTCCCCACGTGGGGCCAGAAGACTGAGCCCTCAGGGCTCTGAGCTAATGCACAGCATGCTAGAGGCTGGGAGCCAGAAAAAACCGGCAAGGCCCACATCCAGTAGACCCTGCCTACCAACAAGTATTTATTTACTAAGCACTGGGGATGCGTTGGCACAGAAACAAAGGCCACCCCGGGCACAGACTGGAGGTGTTTTATGAGAACACTTGGCGCCCTGCCTGGTCCCCACTCTCGGGCGAGGCCTCTCTGTCTCTAACATGACCGGACTCCCCAGACTTCTAGGGACGCTCCCAAGTCAAAACTTCCCGTATCGTCCGGTGGAGAAGGCCGCACGGTTTCAAAGGCAGCTCCTCTCAGGAAGCACTTTTGAAGTGCTGGGGGAAGCACATCCAGAAATAACTCTGGCGAAGGAATTCCAATCTCACAAAACACATTTTTCATGCTCATTTTCTAGCTAGGAATAGTCTTCATGACTTTCATTTTGCATGGATATGTGTTTTGTTTGGGGAGGGTGGGGGAATCAGTGAGTGGCTCCCAAAGGCAATTCCTGAAATCCTTCAGAAGAGCAGCTGCTCCTGGTTTCCAGTGCCGGGCAATTCTATTTCCATCTCCACCAGAGTGGGGACAGTGCCAGTGGCCCCCCCAGATAACCTCCCTCAGCAGGCTGCTCCTGGCACTACATTAGCAGGTGGAGGCCAGGAAGAGGGCCCGGCCGGAGAGCAAGAAGGCCCACCCACAGCCTACTTCTCTGGAGCTCTAATCACAACCGTGTCCAGCCCTTTGCCTTGGAGGCCCAAAGAGGAAATTAAATGTCAGCCGGATAAGGAGATTTCCCTTTAGCTCTGATGCCAAGGAATCTGAAATGATGATTCCCACAGCGGCCATGCACACCGAACCGGCTCAGGCCTCAGACCATCAGGCCCGGCGTACAAAGGGCAAGCACCGCCTGGAGTTCCTTCTTCTTTTGAATAATATACTCAGATGGCAGGCCTAATTGTTTTTAAGGCAAAAGAGAACACACTGCCTGAAACCCTGCAGGTCAATTACAAAGTGGGCGGGCGGGGGGGGGGGCACACAGTGACCGTACTCAACCTCTGCACAGGTACTCTTGGATACCCCTCCCTGCCCTGCATCTTCAAGGCCAAGTGTGGCCTGCTGCCCAAGGGGGGCTGACTCAAGTCTTTTCACAGCATAGTGACTTTGTCCACAGAAGGACCTGGAGAGCCGCACACACTGAGCTCACACACTGACCCCGTTTTTCTAAATCTGGCGGGGAGATGAACTCCTTAACCACAGGCGCAGCGTCCACCAGGCAGGCCCAGGGCCAGAGGGCTGCCACATGACCGAGTGTCCTGGCAGTCCCAGCCTCCCCAAACCCACCTGTCTACTTTCTCTTCTTCCCCACTGAGGTTTAAGAGTGGGGAGGTGGGTGGGTGAAAAGGCATAGAAGGAGAGAGAAGAGACAGGAAAGGGCGGTGGATCAGGGGTCAACAAAGCACTAACGTTTGAAAAAGAAACTGCAGAGCAACAGATGCTGCAAAATACCTGGGAGGACATGCACAGCCCTGCAATGGCCATCTAAATGGAAAAAGTCCCAAATCAGCTGGCCTGCACCAATCCTGCTTTCATCCGTGCTCACAGCCACAACAGCAGCTCCCGTCTCCCCAGAGCCAAAGGCCCCAGTCCCCTCAAAGACTGGCAAGGATCTACAGGATCCCTGACCCCCTCCCACACTTCTGGGACCTCACGTTCTCTCTCTCTCTCGCACACACATGCACAAACATATGGAGGACTTCAGTCATGCTGTCCCTACACCTTCCCAGCAGGTACACACACCCACCTCAAGGCCTCTGCATTTGCTGTTCCCTCAGCCTACCCTGCTCTGCCTCCACACATCAGCCAGTCCCCGCTCCCCTCCTCCACAGGGAGGCTCAGTCTTTCTCGCCAGCCTGCTCCTATCGCCTTCCCACACCTCCCCCCCCAGCTCTGCCCCGGAACTCCTGCTTGTCAACAATCATCACCGCCTCACCTACTGTGCTGGGTTGGAATGTGCCCCCCAAAAGCCATGTCCACCCGCAGCCTCAGAATGTGACCTCATTTGGAAATAGGGTCTTTACCAATATAATTAATTAAGATGGGGACACAGTGGAGTAGAGCGAGCCCTGATCCAACCACTGGGGCCCTTATAAGAAAATGGAGAGACACAGGGAGAAGGCCATGCGATGAGACCAGGAGCTGGGAAGGAGGATGGGACAGACTCTCCCTCAAAGAGCCCCCAGAACTGTGAGAGAATGAATTTCTGCTGTTTAAGCCATTCCATTTGTGGTCGTTTGTTACAGAAGCCCTGGAAACAGACAAACATGTCATGACTTTCATTTATTTTCTGTCACCCCTCACTAGAAAATAAACCCCAGAGGAAACAGGATTTAAGCTTCTTTTGTTGAGTGCAAAACTCCCAACACATAGAACAGTGTCTGGCATCAAGTAGGCACTTAATAAATACACGCTGAATGAATTTTGAGTGAATGAAGAGAAGCTGAGGAGAGAGGTAGGGTGCTATACCCATCCTACAGAGGGCAAAACTGAGAGGCCGATGTGCTAACTTTGCTTACAGACAGAAGCACCAGGACCAGAACTGAATTGGGACTTTGTTTATTTCATAAATAACAATGAGCTCCTCCAGGTACTAAGTGCTCCTCAGGATAGCTACCACTCGCAGTGGTCACGAGCCACACATTGGCAGAGGACAGGAAGGAAAGGCTCCCGGCTCAGCCTTCCCCCATTGAGGGCTGCAGCCCTGAACCAGGTAGCTCACCCTGGGTATCAGGGTCCTCATTGGCAAAGGGAAGTCTACCTGCTCTCTCAGGGGCAGACGAGGCTTTGCTTTAATGTGGGCTGCTTCTGAGGAGCCTCTCAGACCAGGGGAGCCCAGGCAAAGTCTCCGTTCTGCTGACCAACATTTAGGGCAGTGCGTCAGCACTTACCACACAGCATTTGGACAACTTTCTCATACCACAGGCCACTATCATCTCATTTGCAGAGTTAATGTTCACATACATTACCTAGACTCATGCCCCAGTCCTCTACCAGCCACAGAGTCTGCCCAGGCCCCACCTGCATCCTCGCTGAGTGGCTCTGCTCCTCCCAGACCTGCTGACAAAGAGCTCACACATCAAGCTCAGCTTGCAAGAGCAAGGTTTTCTTGTCGCTGTCGGAACCTCAGCAGGCTGAGCTCCTTTCCAGGTCTTGGGTACAGCCTCGCCCACACTGAGCCTTCAGTTCTCAGACCTCCAGTTCCATTAAACCATCAGTAAACAAACTAGGGACTTCAGATGAACTTGCTGTCACACACTGACATGCATGGCACACACACATGCATGGACGCCGCTCACTGAGGGGTGCAATTACGGGGGATCCGGCACATGAAGTCAGCACAGCCATCAACCCAGGGTCAGCACTGTGAGGAATGGAACCCACTAGATGGTACAAGTGCAAGCCCTGGAGCAGGGCAGGCCTGCCTCATCTCGGACTGTACTTGATTTTACCTCGCCGCATAAGGACCTCAGGAGGCACACCTTTGCAAAGTGCCTAACACCGTGCAGTATTTTCCCCACACCTGGAAACAGGCAGCACATGGCCAGGTGGAGAAGAGAGAAGGAATCCCAACCCCCAGAGTGAGGCGACTTGGACCCCATCTTTCTCTGTTAATAGCCAGCCACGGGCAGGGGAGGCACCTCCCCTGGCAGGGCCTGACTCATCCTCCACAAAAACAAAAGGAAACAGTTATTCTACAGACCCCCTGGCTCTCAGTCTATCTAAAGAAGAAAAATGCCTCTGCATTTGGGGCCTCAGTGACTCATGGCAGGACGACTGGTGTGAGAACACCAAACCTGCCCTCCCCTCCAAAGGCTCCCTGCCCGACCTCCTGCCTCTAGTCAGCTCTTCATCTCCCGGCCTCCTCTCTGTAACACTGCTAGATTATAGGCAGTTTTATATTTAGCAAATGTAATGTGCATTGGTGCATTTGATGACATTTATTAAGGAAAAAGGAACACAAATATGAGGCCCTTATAATTACTGAGTCTTTACTAGGTCATGTACCGAGAGCTTCACAAACACTATGCCCTGAGTCCTCACAGCAGCCCTGTGAGGTAGGTGCCAATATTATTCCTGGCGTACAGATAAGGAAGCTGGGGCACAGGGAGATAAACTAACTTTGCTCCCGCTGGGGGGTCAGTGGGAGCTGGAACCCCTTGGCCTGACCCTGGAGTCTCTTCACCACCCTAGGCTGCCCCCTCCGTCACTCTTCTCTCTGCCCCCTTTGAATGGTAGGTAAAGGACACTGTCGTCCAGTTGGCCAGAGCTTCCCAAAACCCACTGGGCAGCTGAGACTGCAGTGACAGCCAACTAACACCTATTCATGAGGGCCTCCAGACGCCTCCTCTACCAGGTCAGGCCCTTGGAAAACCTTCTGAGAAACCATGGCTTCTCCCAAAAGCACCCTGGCTAAGGGGCAAACCATCACAATATTCCAAGAAGCCATGAGAGAGGGGGACTGGCCTCCGTACCACTGGAAGGAAAGGCCCACTGCACACGGAACCTTGCTTCACCCCACTTGTGGAGGCTATTCCAGAAGTAAGAGTGCCTGGCTTGCCGGCAGGTGATCTTTAAATGTCCTCCCAGTTCAGCTCCCCCATCTGGGATCCCTGCCTGGGCCGGGCAGAGCAGACCAGCCTCAGGGTGCTGCTTACCCACGCTTGCTCAGTCCAGGGAGAGGATGGCAGAAGTACTCCGGCAGGTTACACTGAAATGAAAGTGTTCTATTACAGTACCCAGCCTCTGGGAGAAGTGAAGAGAATATGAAACCAGAAGCTCTTGCTTCCAGAGCTGCCTGACCACACCTGCCCTGTCAACAGGACGCTCACACCTTGGTCCTTGAGGGCTTGGCTCCCTCATTTCCCACGATTATTACGGGCACGCCCACTATGCTCCAGAGGCCAAATGAAGAGTCTCACAGCCTTATCAGTAATCAGTGAAATGCCTACTCAACACAATCCATGCCTTTCACCTAGAAGAATGGCAGCCCACCGGGAAATGGGCAGCCTCACGCAGCCCGGGGTACTTTAGTGAGTACAGCCCTTGAGAGCACAGCATGCATGCTGCTGTAACAACTTAAAAGTGTAAACCTTTGACACACCAGTTCCACTCCTGAGAATCATGTGTGCGTGTGCATAACAGTGCGTATGTATGAAGATACAATGGCTAAGCCAAGGAGTTAGTTCAGATGTCTTATCAACGTGGGCTGCCTCATCAGTTATGATCTATCTATACCATAAAATATTTCGTAGACAAAAGAGAAATTAAAAGAAAGAAGAGCTACATGCATGAAAAGATCTACAAGACATATTATGGGAAAAGAGAAAATAACAAAATGATATATATGACGCAACCAGATTGATGCTTACAAAACAAAACTATGTGTCTGTGTCTACACAGGTTGATGAACAGCTTCAGGACCAGCATCAAACTTCTAAAACTGGTTACCTCTGAGAACCCAGCAGGGAGGGGTACATGCGGGAGGGGTGCTGGATGAAGGAGCACGTTACATTTTCTCGCGTGTCCTACTGGTACTCTTTCAATGGGAGGGTAAGGCTTAAGAGCATAATATATTCATGTATTGCCGATATCATTTTTTAAAAAAACAACCGAATTGGTTAAAAAAACACCACTACCACCACCAAAACAGGGTTCTTGTTCTGGTGTGAAAATTATTACCACGCCAATCTGAACAAGTTTCGTGCCACACTCCCAGGTCTTCCCAAGAATGACTGATCGAGTTCAAGTCCAGTTTCTAAGCCACTGATGACAAACAGGATTAGGATCAACAAGCAAGAAGGGCGACATGGGAAGCAAGGAAAACTTCTGGAAAAGCTCTGTGCAAGGTGCAAACCCATCCTACCCTGAGCCCACACAGCCCCAACACTCACTATCCTGGGACTTTCTACCTCTCACCCCCATAGAATGAGGGGAATAAAAGCAATAACCAGGATTAAGAGAATTTCCTCTCTCACAGCAGAGGGAAAGCCACCTGCTGTCACCAGCAGGCTGCTTCCAGCAAAGTCAACGACAAGGCCTGGCCAAACTCCACCCTCCCGACAAAGGCGCGCGTGTGCCAGCTCCTCAGACTGCGGGGCCTGCCAAGACTGGCGGCCCCGGAGCCCACTCATTTGAGTCCCCTCCACTTCAGCAGACGGCCCAGGCATCTTTCCACACTCACTATGAAACCCAAACTGAACCAGTATACAAATCAGACGATTCTGCCAACAAAACAGCAACAGTGTGGAAAAAAGAGAGATAAATCAATGGTATGCTGGCTAAATATGTATCTGTTCTTTCTGCTTGCCAGGAGAAGCACTTCTGCAGACTCAAACATTTGATTAGTATCTTTTTTGCTTCCCAGTAATAATTAAAACAAACATACACTCCAAACACACACACACCTAAACAGGAGAAGCAAAAAGAGGGGAAAAAAATCAAGGGTCTTTGCTTAGGACTGAACGTTTAAGAGGCAGGCGTGACAGCTAACATCCCCAGGCAAAAATGCCCCTCCCATTAAAACAGGTAACCTGTTAGCACCAAACGCACAGGGCATTTTAAAGCCTGCAGCTAGGGGGCGCCAAGAGGTGCCCTTAGGACAAGTAAAAGAGGTCAAATCTGGAGGGAAAGGGGTACCTTCAAGCAGAAGGTGGGGGAGCTGAGCCTTCTGCAGTGACTCACCGCAGAGATGGCTTATGCGATGCTAGGAAGTAGGCAATCCAATAAAGGTAGCCCTGGGAATAAAGGTAACCCTTCTTGCAAAAAGGACAGAGTCCAAATAAAGCCGAAACCTGACCACTGGCCCAAGCCAAGCAAGAACAAGCTATCTGAAGGGCATGGGTATTGTGCAACCGAGAAAAGCAGCCCAAGCAAGTTTATTACAAAGCCTGGCACTGACTGGAGTAGAAGGCATGAGACCAGCATGTTACTGATATGACAATCGTACATCCTGACGGGACATGCAGACATTAGCCACCAGGACCAATCACCTCCCCTGGCTCTGAATCCAGTTCACCCAAGGATGGCCTGGCTCCCCACTGAGACTGCACCCTTCAGGGGAGGGTGGTCCTACCTCCTCCTCAAAGGGCTGGCCACCACTGAGAACTCAGCCAACACTCCGCCCCTTTCCCAGCTAGCCCCTGAATTCTTGGTGACCTGTCAACCTTGCCTACAGGCAGATCACCTCTTAGGGAACAGGCAAGACTGAGGATCACACCCCCTAGTGGATCCATTGGGTCCATCAGGGAACGATGAGGTGCAGACTACACCCCAGGGATGCTTCCTTCTTTGGGGGCTTGTCTCCTTCAATGCTTTTTGCTTTGTTTGAATGTTCCAACCAGCATTTCCTAAATGGGGTCTAGGAGCCTGAATTCCATCCTCTCAGATGCTCCTAGAAAGGCAAAAACGATAAGGCCAAGGGGTGGGCAAAGAGAGGGGAAGGCGCCTTCAGGTTTTACTCGGGCACCCTCTCTACCTGTCAGAGGAAACCAGAAGAGGCAACCTTGGTTTCTGCAGATATTGCTTTCAGTCTACACAGCTAGCATCTGCAGTACGGGGGATGTGGGGGCACTAAGCACTATCCATCCTGACACCCCCCCTTTCTCCATTACCACTGCCACTGTCTTAAAGTCTTAAGTTCAAGTCCTCGTCATCTCTCATGCTAATTACTCTCGTGGATTCATTTCTCTAGTCCTAATTTCACACTCCACACAACCCCCAGAGCTACCTTTCTAAAACACAGACCTGATCCTCTCTCCCTTAATGAAAACCCCCAGCCCACAGGATGAAGCCCAGCCCTGGCAGGCCCTGCGAGGCCTCTGCCTGCACAGATCTTGCAGGCACACGGATCTCAGCTGGCACTGCAAGCCACCACTCCCTGGCTCCGTGGGCACAAGTGTTTCTGTGCCCGTTTCTGCCTCTGTGCCTTGGGAATAAGACAGTCACCCCCAGAGTTGCTGAGAGGATTAAACTCAACTTGTGAAGAGCCTAGTCTTCCAGGAACAGTCTCCTCTCTGCCAAGCCCCAGGCTGGCCGTGGAGTCTGGGCCCCTCATCACCTCGCCGCCCTACTGCTTCCTAATGAAGAAACATGCATGGGCCCAAGAAGGCACAGTCAAGATCTAGAACTTAAGAGTCATAAACACAAAAATTAGGCTTCCAAAATGTGAAAGAAGCCAAAATTAACCCACTATCAAAGGAACACAAGAAGACGAAGGGAAGAACAGAAGAAGGAAAACGGTGCTTTGGCAGGAAATGCTTTTAAAATGTATAGCTCTCTGACTTTTGGGGGCACTTTCCTTTGTTCCAGAGATTTTAGATTACATTTCAAAAATTCAAAAAAACATGTTTCTATTTTTTAACTATTTCTTAATTAGTATCTAAAGAGAGCTGAGAAGGACTTTTATAGACAGACTAAATCCTAAGAAAATTCTCAGAGAAATTCTGGCATCAGTCACAACAAACACCCTCTTGGAATTTCAATTCCTTTGCAGCCTGTGGAGACTCATTTATGATGCCACGACGACCCCTCAAAATCTGCCTGGAACACGACACCTTCAAAGCCCCCACAAGAAAGCCTCAGAGGACTAGGTGGAAACTGGCCCCACACTTGGCCAAATCTCAGGTCTCACAGCCTTCTCCCATGACAAACGTCCCAGCGTTGGCTGTCAGATTCGACTCCACCCTCTCCTTCCCAGCCCATATCTGCCCTGGCCCCCAGCTCACACTACAGCTCCTCCGATGCCTCCTTCCAGCTAGAAACCCCTTAAATTCAGTATCTTTTCAGTATCATTTTGCCCACAAAATGAATAAAAAAGGAGAGGAGGGCGCAAAATGGGCAAAGGGAAACTAGCTACATCCATCTTTACCTTCCTAGCAAAGACCCATCCTTTCTCGCTTTGGGTTTTGTTCAATTCCCTCCTTTTAGGTGTCAGCAGGGCCTGGAATATTTACTCTGTGGGGGGGGGTTGGAATGGGAAGGGAGAGCAGGAAGAATTATTCATAAGTACTTTTAAAGTGCAAAAGCCTTTTTCCCTCGAGGACAATTCCTACTGGAGGACTTAATCAGTGCCATTATCCCAAGTGCCTGTGGGCAAAGGTAGCGAAAGGGGCTGACACCTTTACTGAGCACCAATGCACCCCCAGTGTGTCTCATTTAACGTAAGGCAGATAATAATATCCTGATTTTACCTATGCAAAAACCAGGCTCTGAGGGGCCAGGCAATGGGCTCAGGATATATACCTAGGCCCACCAGACACCAAGGCCCAGGGACTCACATGCTTCCACTGTCCCCAACTGCTTATGTTAAAACACCGTCCTGGGTTGAAGGTACTTTACAGTTTCCATGTTGCTTTCCATAAAGCTTACCTCATTTAACATCACAGCCCTCTAAGACAGCTCACAGTTCCTTTTCCGCTATTTTAAAAGGCTGTTTGGTTTCAAGGAGCAACAGTAACTGGTGCAAGCCGGCTGTACCACAGAGCGTGCCCCTCCCTGAACTCTTCTTGCCTCACACGGCTGGATAAACGGCAGGGGCTCAAGTGGGAACTATTGTTAGCATCATGACTTTCAGTAATTTACTCTATTTATTAATAACCCTTAGTTAAAGCAAAACTTAAACATACATACATATTACAGATACTCTAAAGATTCAACCTGATTAGTCAAGCCTTTACTTGGAGAGGATACAATTTTACCGCTACCTCAAACTGAGAGAGAACCACTAACTGCGGCTTCCAGGACACTGACAGAAAGGATTACTGATAATGATGTAGTCGAACTCCACATGGATTCTGAAAGCTACTAATGGAAGAAAACAAGAGAACAGTTACAAAATACAAAAGAAACCCTCCTCTCCTTCCAGCATCATGGCTTGATCATTAATGTGCTGTTTGGCCTGGCCATGCCGTTTCAACTCTGCAATGACCCTTGGTATCCAAATCTGGATGGCCGGTAGGTGACCTAGCAGTTCCAGTACGAAGCTGCTCAGGTCTGGGAACAGGGGTGGAATGAACAGTTATGACCTTAATCTATTTTTAATGTGCATCTAAGGCACTGTTTGCCTGTTAATTACACTCACTTTAAGAGAAACCTGGGAAGTTCAGCAACGTCATATGCAACAGGAATCAGCTCACCACTTCTCAAGCCAGAATGAAAAAGATGACAGAAGGGTGGCGGTATAGGATCCCTGCATCAGTCAGACAGAAGGAAATCTACAGTACTATGGCAATGAGAAGTCCTGGGGATGTCCTTGGAGTAAGGCTGCACCAGATCAGTCCAACTGAGCATCCACTCCAGGCTTGAAGGTTAAAACAAACAAACAAACAATTTCAGATCCACAAGTGAAAAGGACATAATTATTTTTCAGGAGAGCTGACCACTCTACAGTAAAGATAGCTGGACAGCCATGTACACTAACTGCCTCGTGAGAACAGTGTTCACACTCCGTCTAGTACCAATTATTTTTGGCTTTTGGTTGTGTCTTGCTTTTTGCCATCATTCTTGCTTCTCATCCATTTTAAGTCCCACTAAATGTCTTTATGAGAATAGGCTGAGGTTGATTTTGTGTGGCTAACCTAGTCTCACAAGGAAAAAGGTCTGTGTCCCCCAGAAACTAACTCCTGTCTCCATCATGTTGTATATCTCTCTCTCTCTCCACATACCCCATTTCACAGGGAAGAGAACTTAAGTCCAGAGAAGACGAATGACTCATTCAAGGTCATACTCCTTGCTCAAAAGACCCACAATCTGGGTCTCCAGCTCTATCACTGTGGCGAATGACCTAGCATACCTGTGTCTTGAATACAAAGTTTATCTGGGGAAGAAAACAATAAACCAATATGAGTCATCTCCATTGTTGAGGAGCACTACACAGGTTGTTCTAACTAAGCATCCTCCAGAAACACTTGTTTCTAAAACAACCAACCTCAGCCAGAGAATAAAAAGGCCATGCTGTATACCCCCTTCAGGATACTCACGACCCTGTGAGCAGATGTGCTGCTAGGTTTTGGGGGCCGGCCAGCCTAGCCCAGGGAATCAGACCCGGGTGGTACTGGAGAGGGAATGGGGTGGGTGTGGGAGGGCAGAGCCGTGTTTTCAGAAGACAGCTCCCTGCGACAGCTGATTTCATGGAGCCCATTCATACTCACACTGGAACACCTAAATATCTCATCTACTCAGGGGCCCCTCCTCAACTTCCCCAGGACAAAAGCACCGCAGTCTGGGAGGTAAATGTGGCCGATGAGGAGGGGCGGTACTCAACCCGAGCGGGAGAGGAAGCAATGCTCAGCTCCCTCCCCCACCCCTTACAGGAACTCCCCATCGGGTCTTCAGACGCCGTAGGTGTCCCCAACTCGGAGCCTGGCCCCCTCTCAGGGTCCGCCCGAGACAGGGAAAGAGGAAGCAAAGCCCACTCCCCTGCCCTGTACCGCGGCCGGCAGGCCCCCCAGCCCCCAGAGCTCGTACCCCTGGGGCCTCCCTCCTTCGCGCCTCACCCGCAGAGCCCCGGCCGGACACTTGTCCACTCCTGCCCGAGACCCTGAGCGCACGCACTCGTCTCTCCCCGCTCGCAGAGCACCCGCGTCTCCTGCCTTCCCAAAGCCGGCGCTCCCGGCTGTCGCGCCTCCGGCCCGGGACCCCTCTCACCGCGTCCTCCCGACCCCCGGGTCCGCCGGCATTCGCACTTCCTGCCCGGCCCGCGGAGGCTCGCTGTGCGCCCCAACTTTTTCCCGGCCGTGGCCCGGGCCCCGCGGCGGCGGCGATTCCGCGCCCGGAGCCGCAACGGCCGGGCGGGCTCCGTCTCCTCGGCCCCAGCCCGCCCAGCCCGCACGAGTTGCGCTTGGGACCGGCTCGGCGTCTGGGCCTCCGCGGTCACCTCGGCGCGAAGGCGGAGCCGGCGTGGCGGGAACCGCGCTGTCCCGGCGCCGGCACTCCCGTCCAGTGCCGGGTCCCCGCGCCCGCCCGCCCGCACGCTCGGCCGCCGTGCGCCGCTCACCTCCTCCCGCGCCGTCGCCACTGCCGGGAATACGTGGCAGTGGCCGCCGCCGCTCGCGCGCCTCCCTCTCCTCCCGGCGCCCGCGCCCGTGGCTCCGGAGCACCGGACCGCAGCGCCAGGCGCCCTCTGCCGTCGGGAAGCCGGATCTCCTCGCCCTAACCCTAACTCCCCCGCCGACCTCGCCCGGCCCCAGCGCAGGCCAGCCTGGTCCCCCCCTTCGCCCGCCCAGCCCCGCCCGCGACCCGGCCACTATTCCCGCTTCCAGGCGGTGGCCGCGGAGCCGGGAGACTGGTCCCACGTGCCGTCCCCGAGATCGACGCTGCCTCCGGGGAGCCTGCCCTGACCACCTAGCTGCTCAGCGCGCTTCCCCAGGCTCCTGCGCTGCCGGGACAGAAGTCCTCGCCCGAGCTGGTGCGTTTCCTGCTTCTCTGAATGCCTCGGCCTCGAAATAGTAAAATCGGGAGGAGGTGGTGGACAGAAGAGCATGCATGCCTCTCATGTTCACCATTCTCTCTCCTAGGGCTAAGGTATAGCCCTACCTGGATTACTGGAGTGCACAATAAATACTTCCTGAGGGGGCAAAAGAGTGAATGAGTGACTAGAGATTTTTGCCTCCCTCCAGGCAGGAAAGCCTTTAATTTTTAAGAAATTATGTTATTGACTATGCTCTTACAGTTGTCCCAATTTTTCCTCCTTTGCCCCCTCCACCCAGCCCACCCCTTTTCCCCACATTCTTTGTCCATGTTCATGGGCCCTGCATATATGTTCTTTGGCTACTCTATTTCCTAAGAGGTCTGTCCAGAAAAAGTTCAACTATTGTTAATATAATGAAAATGGTTTGCATGACATCCATGTAACCTGACAGCCAAGGCAAGTGGACTGGAATGCGCATGCATGAACAAAAAGACTTCATTGTACTGGTCAGTGGGGGTGGTGGATGCCTGCGGAGTGAGCATGTGTACCGTGTGGCTGTCAAATTCAAAATGATTGAGTGAGCAGCCAATCTGCATCAAATTTTGCATTAAGCCTGAACATTCCTTCCCAGAAAAATATTTGGATGAGTTAGAAGGTCACAGCTATGGGCAACTGGTGATTGGCAGCTTCATCATGAAAACGCACCACTCATGTATCACCTCTCCTGCACAGGTTTTGGTGGCAACATCAAATCACCCAGGTGACTCAGCCCCCCTACAGCCTGGATTTGGCGCCTGCAACTTATGGCCTTTCCCAAAACCAAAATCACCTTTGAAAGGGAAGAGGTTTCAGACCCTCTATGAGACTCAGGAAAATACAACAGGACAGCTGATGGCAATTGGGAGTATTATGTGAGATCCCAAGGCGTCCACTTTGAAGGTGACTGAAGCATATTGTCCTATGTACAATGTTTCTTGTATCTTGTATCTTGCTCATCTTTCTATTTTTCATAGTACATGGCTGGAAACCTGGACACAGCTCATATGCTGTACATCCCCAGGACTGTTGTGCAAATACCTGTTTGTACTTCTTAATCCCTTTGCCTTTTTTTTCCCATCCCCCCTACACCCCTCCCATCTGGCAACCATCAAAACATTCTCTATATCCATGAGTCTGTTTCTGTTCTGCTTGTCTATTTTCTTTTTTAGATTCAATTATAGATAGATATGTATCTATTGCCATTTTATTGTTCATAGGTTTGATCTCCTTCTTTTTCTTAAATAAGTCCCTTTAACATTTCATATAATTCTGGTTTGGTGGTAATGAACTCCTTTAGCTTTTTCTTGTCTGGGAAGCTCATTATCTGTCCTTCAATTCTAAATGATAGCTTTGCTGGGTAGAATAATCTTGGTTGTAGGTCCTTGCTTTTCATCACTTTGAATATTTCTTACCAATCCCTTCTAGCCTGCAAAGTTTCTTTTGAGAAATCAGCTGACAGTCTTGTGGGAGCTCCCTTGTAGGTAACTAACCTCTTTTCTCTTTCTGCTTTTAAGATTCTCTTTTTAACTTTAACCTTTGGCATTTTAATTATGGTGTGTCTTGGTGTGGATCTCTTTGGGTTCATCATGTTTGGGACTCTCTGAACTTCCTGGACTTGTATGTCTATTTCCTCCACCAAGTTACAGAAGTTTTCTGTCATTATTTTTTCAAATAGGTTTCCAATTTCTAACTCTCTCTCTTCTCCTTCTGGCACCCCCAAGATGCAAATTTTGGTACACTTGAAGTTGTCCCAGAGGCTCCTTACATTACTCTCATTTTTTTTTTAATTATTTTTTCTTCTTGCTGTTCTGATTTGGTGTATTCTGCTTTCTTATAAACCAAATTACTGATTTAATTATTGGCTTCATCCACTCTACTCTTGATTCCCTGTAAATTGTTCTTTATTTTAATTAGTGTATGCTTCATTTCTGACTGGATCTTTTTTATGCTACTGAGATTCTCACTAAGTTCCTTGAGCATCCTTACAACCAGTGTTTTGAACTCTGCATCTAGTAGTTTGCTTATTGCCATTTTGTTTAGCTCTTTTTCTAGAGTTTTGTTCTATTCTTTCTTTGAGCCATGTTTCTTTGTCTCCTCATTTTGTCAGCCTTCCTGTGTTAGTTTCTATGTATTAGGTAGAGCTGCTATGTCTCGCAGGCTTGGTAGAGTGGCCTAATGTAGTTGGTATCCTGTAGGGTCCAGTGGCACAGCCTCATATTACACGAGGTGGATCCTTGTGATGTGCCCACTATATGGGCTATGTATACCTCCCTGTTGTAGTTGAGCCTTGATTGCTGTTGGCAAGTCCAAGGTCAGCCATCTCCTGTGTTCTGTCCAGGATCATACAACATAAGCTACAAAGCAATCTGCAGGTGGCTGCTACTTGTGCTGGGCCTGGAGGTGCCCAAGAGAGGCCAACTGTGAACCAAGGCCAGCTGCTATTAGTGTTGGGCCTGGGACCACTCAGCAAGAAGTACGGGGTATGCTGAAGCCAGGTGCTGCTTATTTGAGAGAATTTAGTAAAATCCAAACCACGGGCCAAAACAAGCCACTTGTATGAAAAAGCCAGTGGAAACAACTTGGGTGGACCTGAAAGCTGGGTGGGGCAGGGCCTCAAGGAATCACCAGGGTGGGGCAAGCACTGTGAGCCATGTTGATGGAGTCTCAGATACGGCACCTGCCAGGTCTGCGCCTCTGTGGGAGGAGTGGCCTCTGCCTGCACTTCTGCCTGGAAGAAAGCTGATCCCCAGCTTTTGCTCTGATGGTGGACAATTCAGTTCCTCCCCGTATGTCTCTGGTGCCTTTCAATCTGCTGTCCCCATGCTGGAGCTCAGAGGTAGTGAGTCTGAGTAAGTCTTTGTGCAGTCCCTTTAAGAAGAACTACCAGGGAGTCCAACAGTTTCTGTCTTCCACAGCCTCAATCCCCACTGGTTTTTACAGCCAGAAGTTGTGGGGGCTTAATCTTCCTGGCACTAGAACCCTGGGCTAATAGGCCTGGCATGGGACTGGGACCCCTCGCTCCTGAGATATCCCTCCCGATTTTTTCTGCCACCCATGGGTGTAAGACCAACCCATTCTGTGTCTCTGCCCTTTCTACCAGTCTCGATGTAGTATCTTCTTTAATTCTGTAGTTGTAAGACTTCCATTCAGCTCTTTCTGATGGTTCTGAAAGATGGTTGTTCTATAGTTTAGTTGTAATTTTGATGTGGTTGTGCAAGGAGATGAGCTGTTTATCTACACCACCATCTTGACTGGAAATCCACAAGCAGGTTTTTAAACCTCAAGATGACCTGGATTTGTTTTGTTTTGTAAATTACACATGCACATGTGTGCGCACACATGTGCAGCTTAGCGTGAATAAACGGGATTCACAATTTCCCACCTCAGACCAGCACCAAAGCCACAAGAGGCCCACAGCTAAATGCTATCCAGGGCTTTTAGTCCAACAGACTTAGATTTTACCACTTAAAAGCTGGAAATCTTGAGAAAGCTGATCCCCCTGGGCACCGTCACCTCATCTGTAAATTAAAACTAATAAAATCAACTTCATAGCGTTGTTGGGAGGGTTTAATTGAGATCATGCATTGTATGTAAAGCACTTTACACTCACACTTACCCATCTATACTGTAGTATCCATCAGGGGTGTCCAACCTGCAGCCCATGGGCTGCCTGCGGCTCAGAATGGCTATGAATGTGGCCCAACATGAAATCGTAAATTTACTTAGAAACATTATGAGATTTTTTTGTGTGTGATTACGTGTCGCAATGTATTTAATGTGTGGCCCAAGACAACTCTTCTTCTTCCAGTATGGCTCAGAGACACCAAAAGGGTGGACACCCCTGAAAATGGTAGCTAATATTATATCACTAATCAAATGGTAATAACAGGCAAAATGTAAAATAATAGCTACCTACCTTTTAACCTGAGGATAACTGTAAAGCCATGGTATGTGTGGTATTGTCACCTGCCCAACAGGGCCAGCCCTGGGAGTGAGGCCTTTCCAGCCCCTCCTCTCTGCCCCCACCCCCACCCCCACCCCCATCCAAGAATGAACTGGTCTTGGTTTTCCTAAGAGCTGGAGAACTGCTCTTCTGCAGGATTTCCCCCTCGGTTCCAGTGGCCAGTCTCTCAATTAGCAAGTGTTTATTTTATTGCAAAAGCAGTGAACAGTTTTGGGCCCAGCAAGCTACTGCCTCTTACTGTCTTCTTCTGGCCTTTCTCTCAATCCCTCTAGGCCCTCTTTTCACTTCTGACTGCCTCCTTCCTGCCCCACAAATCAAGCAGCAGTAAATTGGCATCAGGTGGGACTTGGCTCGAACCCGGCCTGTCCACCTTGGGCTCTCTGCCCCTCAGTCCCCTCAGCTGTAAACTGTGGAGGATAACATTTATCTGCAGCACTGAGAAGAACTGGTGATCCAGTCCATGAGCAAAGGCCCTGGAACATATATATGTGTTTAATAAAAGACAGCTATTGATTAGTTCATTTAATGAGCATTTAGAGCACGTCTCCTGAGTGTCGGAGGTGCTGTGAGAGTGAAGGAAACACACCTGGCTGAGGTACGAATTCTACCCTCAAAGCAATTTGAGGTCTAATGGAAGAGACAGGCATGCACATTCTAGGGCAAAGGGACTAGGGGGTGCTTGAATATTGCTAAATATGAAATTAGCAGGCCTCAAGTTCCAAATTGGGGCAGTACTGCAGTGTAAATTGCTCTAGTTTATTATCATTGTGAATGCCGTTTTCTTCTAAGTATTATGTATGTCACTTTCCAAGGCCACTGCTAAAAATTAATGACTAATTTTATGAGGCAAGCAGTCATTTGATATAGGATTCAGTCCCTTAATAAGTGACTTCAAATGCTTTCTTATACTAGTGGTAATATGGATGTGGTGTCCGTGTGAAAGCACATCATTTATAAGTGTAAGTTGCATATCTTGCAATCCACGTCTAAGAGGGAAAGTTCAAACATTGTGACACTGATGGCCTCGAATGAATTGTACCTTGGTATACGTGCCTTTAGAGTTGCCCCCTCCCCTATTGACCCTGGGCTTGGCCATGCAACGTGCTTTGACTCCTGGGACAGCAGCAAATATAGCAAAAGAAGGGACCGTTGAAGAGCACTTGTTCAGTGCTCCTTGCTTTCTTGGAATGATGCAAAGAAAGTAAGGAAACTCGGTCCAATCTCCTAGAAGATGAAAGACGCCAGGCAGAGAGAGGCCTGCCACCCCAGCTGCAGGAGCCCCCAACCAAACACCAGCTGAATGCGGCCACATGAGTGAGCCCAGGCAAGACCAGCCAGAAAAGGCTCAGGCAAGCCGAGAATTGTGAGAAATGAAATGGTGGCTGTTTTAAGTCGTGTGTGTCGGATGGTTTGTCACACAGCAACAGATAACTGATGCACACATCACACAAAGCATTTTGGCTATTACAAGGTTTTGGTGACATCAAGAGTCAATGCACTCATTAGTGTTTTTTGTCAAGAAGCATTGCACTAAAGTCACTATGTCTCAGCTTAGCAGAGTGTCTCACTTTACAGAACACCTTCTCTCAAAGTTTTTGATGAATTGGTTGCTGAGCCCAGTACTGTTTAAAATCCTTTGCCAGCCAGCATGAAATGGGCTGGCAAAATCAGCTTGTAAGTGCTTAGACATTATAACTTCTTGAAACACAACAGGTGTTCCAGGGGCTGGTTGTGTTTATCTCTCCCATTTTTCATCAACTTGTTAATGATGGATATCTTGTCCAGTTTGACAAGGTTTCGCCATAAGGAAGGGAAGTTAGAGATCAGCTAATCTACTGCCTCATTTTATAGATGAGGAAACTGGGACCAAAAGAGATTAAAAGAGCCTGACCAGATTCCTAGGGTCACGGAGCCGGCTCAGAGCAAAACTGGGATGACCGATTCAAAGTCTTTATACTGTTCATTGGACTGTTCTGCTTTTCCTTTAAGACATTGTTGCTGCTACAAATCTCCACCTCATGCTCAAAATATCTTTACCACTTTCCTTTGCATTTAAGATAAATCCAAACTCAAGTTGGTCCCAGGAGTTCTGGAGCAACTTGCCCCTCAAGAGGCCCTGGTTCTGCTGTACTGCTCACTCAGCACCCTGCTCTCTCCAGCTCTGTCTGTTCTTGGAACACTCCACCCGAGATCCCAAGCCCTGAAAGAAAGGGAGCTTGACCTAGCGTGGTCACATGCCCAGCCCCAGTCTGTGAAGAATACAAGGCCCCAGAGATAATCATCAGGGCGTTGTTACCAGAAGAGAAAGTGGATCAAAGGTGACAAAAATCCCTGGATGTCCACTCCATTGACCCTCAGGACTTGGTTTCCTCAGGAAAGCTTTTCTGAAGCACTCCATCTGTTCCTCTCCGTCATGACACTCTTGTTTTTCCCTCTTCTTATCACACTTTATAATTGACGTGTATGTATTGGTTTCTTTCTCTCATTTTTCTCCCTCCATGAGAGAAGGGATGGTGTTTGCTTGCCTACTACTTGTCACTTGGCATAGAGACTGGTGAGTAATTGGTTCTCAGTAAATATTTATTGAATGAATGAATGAATGGATAATATATGCCTTGTGGTTCTTCTGGCTCATCCATATGACATTAACTTCGTAGAAACAGATGAGAAAAAAAAAGAATATCATGAGTTTAGTTTGTGGAAGACACACCATGCTGGATCCCTGTGTGACACAGAGAAGAGAACAAGGACTCACACTCGGGGTAAATAAGGAAATGCTGCCTCGTGCATCAGAGATGTGCCAAGTTGTGCTGCGCTGTGCTGGTTTGAGAGACGAATTACATCAGCCATGAAGCAAGAGGAGGCAGGTCTAGAATGGGGAAGTCTGCGTGCCTCAGGACATTTGCTGAAGTTGGTAGGATCCCTCAGAACTGAAATTGGGTTTGTGGCCTGGCTGCAGCCGCTAGGAGCAGAGGTCGGCAGCCTATGTTCATGAACCTGCCCCCTTGGCCGGTCTGTTCCTGGCTGTGCAGCGTCTACAGCCGAGGTCCCAGGCTCATCTGCCATCGGCCACAGTCCCTGGAGAGGTCTTGGTCAGTCAGGGCTGAACGAGAGCTTATTAGAGCAATGTGAAGCAAACATATTCCATTTTTGTATCAGTGAACATTGTATTTGTGATAGCGTGGGCGTTTTGTTTTTGGTCATTTGTTGGCAAAATAAAAAGTTGGCAACCTCAGTTTTACCCCTAAATGTTTTTTGTAATGTTACTGGTCTGTGCAATCTGAGTGTCTCAGGAATTGCCACTTTATGGTCTCAGAGACCTGGGAAATCCCTACTAGGGCCCTTCGGACACTGTACGCCATCCCTCAATCAACCTTTTCTTCTTGTTTTTAGTCCTGTCCGCCCAGTCTCAGGTTCTTTGTCTGCCTCACACCTACTCAGCAGTCATATCAGCTCCACTGGTTGGAAATGGGGCTAAAGAGGCTTCACCCAGGACTGCATCTATGGCAGCCGGTCAGGAGGGAGCTGGCCGTGGCTCTGGAGATGTCCTGTTGAAGACCAAGGTCTGGGCTGGAGGTCCGGTCAGTGACCAAGTATGTATGTATATATATGTGTGCGTGTGTCAGTGTGGCAGAGCAAATCCTTACGTCACCAACACGTAGGGTCAACCATGGCTTACTTGACCCTAAGGGAAGATACTGTTTGTAATCCCTGTTTCACAATGAGGAAACTGAGGCCTGGAGCAGTTAAATAATCTACCCAATGTCTAGCTGAATAGAGTGGTCAAACAATTAACTCCTTTGGCAATGCTTCCCTCAATAGGGGCTCAATTGGTGTTAATCATAGTTAAATCAGATATGGGTTCCAGAAGCTCACATTATGGAAAAAAATCCTTCTAGAACTAAGAGAAGGGTGAAATTTACTTTCCCTAAGCTGAATAGGAAATATCTAACTTCTTGAATTTGCAAAGTAGTAAAGCAGTAAGTCCACTTATTCACACCTTCTTACCAGGAGCTAGCCTGCCCGTTTCCTGCACTTAGCTGGGATTTGAATTCCTCAGAGAAAACTGCCTGAGTTTTATAAGTTATTATAATAAAA
Organism: Macrotus californicus; assembly: GCA_007922815.1. NCBI lineage: Eukaryota > Metazoa > Chordata > Mammalia > Chiroptera > Phyllostomidae > Macrotus > Macrotus californicus. The sequence continues at coordinate 44,513 of VMDR010001374.1, read as the reverse complement.
ATGTCTTTTTCTCACTGGTGGTAATATTATATATATATTTATATATATATACATTTTTTAAAATAAAAACTGAACAAAATTATACCTACTCAACACTGCAGTAAAGGTAGCCTTGCTCATTTTCGGAAAGCTGTAAAATTCCATGTAAGGAAATGTTTTAAGATCTCTGCTTTCATTTGCACCATGGCACTGGTGCACTAATGAAAAGTTCAAGCACGATCTTCATGCTCACTGCCTCTGGGTTTGTGGAATTTAAGTCCTCAGATAAAGGATGGGAAGGAAGCCCTGCCCCACCCCACTGCCGGCACCTAAGCAAGCTCTCAAGCCAAGAACGCCAGTGGATTCTTTCAACTTAATTTCTCCACATCCTTCTCCTAGCTGGCAAATGTTAAGTTTCTATTTCAGGAGAAATAAGAGCTTCATTAACTTGCCTGTCTTCATGCTTGTCTAACTCCTTTCAGAGTCTTCGCTTTCTGGCTTGGGAACATCAGACCACACTAACACCACAGCTCCCCCGAGTCCCATTAACGGCGGACCAGTCAGTGTGCATGGAACAGAGCAGGGGAGCTTCACCTCTATTCCATAGGCTGTAAATAGTCCTCCGTAGGTTTTAAATTCCCAGCCGAAAAGCAACACATAAATTACCGTTTCCCTCAGATCCATAACCTCAAGATCTTTATCAGTGACTCCTATACCAGCTGGCCTTTTAGGTCTGGCACATTTTTCACATCAAAAGGTGTTTCCGATCATCTGTGTCCTGGTCCCCCAGCTGTGCTTCATCATTATCAGAAAACACCGATACGGTTTCCTGCCTGTACTTAACTCTTCAATCACTCCATGTATATTTACTAAGCGCCTTGTATGTGCAGGCAATGTATTGAGTTTTGTGGATACAGAAGCAAGCAAAAAGGACACAGTTCTTCCTATTCCCAGAGAAGCTCACAGACCAGTGGAGTGAAAAATAAACATATACTTACATACTGGGTTAAGTATTTTGAAGTAAAAAAAACAAGGGGGAAGTTTAATAAAGGGACCTAGTTTTAAATTGAGAGGACTGTTCAGAGATACGGGGAACAAAATGACAGCTATCAGAGGGGACGGGGTAGGCAGGCTAGGTGAAAAAGGTGAAGGGATTAAGCAAAAAAAAAAAATCCTCACAGGCAGACAAAAGTACAGCCAAAGTAGGATGGCAGAGTTAGGAGATAGCAAAGGAATAAACGGTGATGGAAGGAGACTTGGGGTGGTGAACACACAATACAATGTATGGATGACGTATTATAGAATTGTATCCCCCTGAAACTTGCATAGTTTTGTTAACCAATGTCAAATTTAAAAGGTAATAAATAAGTAAATAAATCAAGAGGTCTGGGAAGATCTTTCTGGAAGTGACTTTACAGCAGAGACCAGAGAGACGAATGGATGTTGGCCCAGTGAGGATCCCATTGGCACGTGGTCCTTCTCACTCCGGGCTTCTGTGTCTCTTTGAGAGTGACCAGGAGTGCAACTTCTCAGTGTCTCGTTACTTTCAGAGAGGAGTCCAGGGAATGCTGTCCCCCAACAGGTGCAGGCACAGGGACAGGGATGTCCTAGGTTCTTTCCTCACCTCTCAACCCACTCTGCTTTCTGAACTCCTGACTCCCCTTGGCCACAGCACTCAGGCTAGCACTGCGGTTGAGTATTCTATCTGGTCCCCGTGTGTGTGCAGTCTCTACACCTGAGCTGTAATCTCTCAGAGAGCAGCTGGCTCTGCCTTATTCTCCTTTTGTAAGGCTCACAGTGCCCAGAAAAGAGCGTGACTAGTCACCACTGGTCCGTGAACACCTGTTCAATGGAATTGAATTTCATCACAGCACTTAGTAGTATTGTCAAAGATCTGATGTGAAATAAGAGCCAAATTAGCCAAAGAAAGTGTGCTTTAGGAATGCAGAGATTAAAGGAAAATGGCATGAAGAGCATAGGTGTGGGAGCACTTCTGGAAGCTTCCAGGAGCCCAGCTTGTACAGCTTTAATCAACTCAGTAAGGCCACAGTTCCTCGGTTCTAAGCCTCCTCAACCTGTAGGGTGCAACATGATGGCACAGAGGTTTACTCCTCTGGGAGTGGGGAGAGGGGAGAAGGCTGCTTTCACTGTGTGCATGTATGTATATTGAGAGCCATAGCCTGATTTCAGAAACATTGAAATGTTCCCAGAAAGTATGTCCAATACTAATGATAATAATAAACAATAATAATAATATCAGTACTCATCACTTTTCATGGGACCTAAAGTAAACTTCATTTTCTCTTTTGCCTGCCTTATGTCCACACCATTTTTTCTTTCCTGTTTTTGTACTAGGACCTCAAATTCCTTCTGAGAAATTATTCTTTCTTAGTAGGTATAGCCTGTTGAGGTGTTTAATCAAGATGCTCAGCTTTCCCCCAGCAAGGGGATGGGCACCTGACCCAGGCTGGGCTGTTCAGACATTGGAACAATGATCAGAGGGAATAAGGCTGGCCATAGGTGGAGCTTACCCTTTCCAGATGTAGGACACAGATACATCTGTTTAGAAGATTCTGCTACAAAGACGCCCTAAAACTGCCTGTTTCCAGAGTTAGCTTTTATTATTTACAGCCAAGAAATATGCTACATGATACATTATCTCAACTGTTGGTGCATCTTGAATTGGACCTCTTAACCTGGGGTCCATGGACTTGGTTCGTGGATGGGCATCTGGAGGTCCACAAACATGATATAGCTTTTATATCTGTAGGCAAATGCTTTTTTTTAATTCATCAGATGGCCTACAAACAGCTCTTATTACATTCTCAAAGGAATTCATGATTGAAAATAGTTAGAAAACATGGATCCCAGAGCAAGGTTTCTTAATCAAGGTTTGCTGGTGAACTTGAATGAGGGAAAATTACCTTTGCTTTCACTGACTTCCATTCATGTTTCTTTTCAGTATTAATTTAATCAACAAACAGTATTATTAGAAATACCTGTGTCTTTGCCTCCACTAGAAATCAGATATTTTCGTATTACATTATAATGTGGATTTCTCAAAATACAATTGATACCTCTCACTACTTTATTTTTTCAAAGATTTTGATTATTTATTTATTTATTTTTAGAGAGAGAGGAAAGGAGGGAGAGAAACATCTATGTGTGAGAGAAACATCGATTGGTTGCCTCTCACATGTCCCCATCCGGGGACCTGGCCCACAACCCAGGCATGTGCCCTGACCGGGAATCAAACCAGCGACCTTTTGGTTTACAGGACGATGCCCAACCCACTAAGCCATACCAGTCAGGGCACACCTCTCACTACTTTAAAATTACGGTCTTATTAGACCTACAGCTAGATCGTGTTATCAATGTATTAATAAAGAAGTGTATATATTACTTGATCATCGAGTAATTTGATATGTTACAACGACATCTCAGTATATTCGGTTCCCTTTGTAATTTGCATGCTTTATTTTATTCAAATCATTATTCTGAGAAGAAGCTGAAGCGCTTCATCAGACGGCCAAGGGGCCTATGATACAAAAACAGTTGCTGCCCCCTTTAGGAAAAACATGGCAGGCCTGTCTCCTAGCCGTACCGATATTGGTTCCACACAGCTGGGTTCTATCTGTAGTTGCCGTCCTTTCAACAATGAGACATATTGATTGGCTCTCAGCACTGCAGCCTCTGAATTCTTCCAACGCAGCAGGCATTGCCTGTGCTTTAGAGAAACACGCAAGCTTCTGTGAATAACAGGAAAGAAATAAAAGCCATAAATAAATAAAATGTTAAAATAGAGGGAGAGACTGAGATCCAGAATAGGTAAATCCATAGAGAAAGAAAGGCGATCGGTGGTTGCCCAGGCCTGGAGGGAGGGGAGATGAGGAGTGACTGCTTAATTGGGGGGGGGCGGGCAGGGATTAGTGAATGCGTGCAGGGTTCACTTTTGGGGTGAGGAAAATGTTTTGAAACTACATACAGGTGATGATCACACGGAACCGTGAATGTGCTAAAATACCACTGATTTATACACTGTAAAAGGGTTAATTTTATGTCATGTGAATTCTATCTCAATAAAACAGAACAGAAAATTGTAAATAATAAGAGGAAGCATCATTGTAAACTCACTTGGGAATTCAAGGCCCTACTTAGGAGAATAAAGAAAAAAGTTTTTGAGGTTTTATGACATTTTGATTCCCTCTCTCCCCATCACCCCTCCCTCCCCTCAGGTTGCTCACGTACACCACGATTTTAGCTCACTTATGAAATTGCTAATGTGTACTTTAGCCTACACATTAAACCCTGGTTTGCACTTATGCATATTAAAACACAGCACTAAATACTCATCTGACAAGCTATATTTTAAACCTCAAACTAGGTTTTATTCTGCCTGGATTCATTTTAATACACTGCTAAAGTTTAGCTGGAGTGAAAAATGATGATTGACAGGGGAAGGTAAAGTCTCCTACATTCATCCCACACATTCTGCTTCCACCTGGGGGACCAGGGATTGGTAACCCCTACTGTTTGAGAGCTCTAGAGAACCTTCTGGAAAAGACTTCCAACAGGATCTGATTGCCTCAAGCAGGGTCTGAGAGATCGCTGAAAGACTTCCCCTTCCTGTAACTTGCCTGGCACCCAGGACTCGGTGCATCCCATTCCAGCTTTTGCTCTTTGCCAGCCTCCTTCACAGCAGGCTTAGATTCACCTTCCACAAGCCCCTCTCACAACCTTCATAATTCCCTCTCTGCCAAGATTTTGAAATTCCTTTCCTGCTTACCAAGCCTTGCAGCTCCACACAGCCTGCAGGTTGATGGCACCCAATCAGCTCAGCTCAGGAAGGGAGAACCAGAACTGCCTTTTTTTTTCTTTTGAAGTTCTGGAAAGTGCCCAGGACTGGGTTAGGGCTTCACAACAAGTATCTCACTGAACTCTGTGAACAGCACTGCCAGGTCTTTTCGTGGCCATTTGGGGGGTTTAAAACCTAGGCACAAGGTCATACAGAGTCAACCAGCTAGTCAAGCCTTCACCACATTTCTTTCCAACCTTTCCCTGCCATTTCTGTCCTCTTCTTCAGCCAGGCTCCTGTACTCACCATCCCCTGACTTGTCACAAGGGACCTCCACCTGCAAGGCCTCTCCTCTCCACGTTCTGAATTCCCACCCACTCAATTTTGGCTCCAGTTGTATCGCTTTTCCAAGAAGCCTTCCCAGACCCCAGTGCTCCTCCGAGTCCAACTCCCCATTTATTATAACACTGCTCATCAACAAGAGATCGATCTTTTCAGGCCAAAGCATTGAGCCTACTTCGCAGCTTCCGTACTCCTTTCTCCCCTGGGGCAGTCCGAGGGGATGCTGACTCACTCCACCCAAGCTGCCTGCACAGCTGAGCCCGGCCTCATTCGGAGCTCCTTGCCTACCACACCATCTCTCCTAGATGCAGCCTGCTTCCTTCGCAGCTGGAAGATGAAAAGAGCTCTTTTTTTCCCTTTACATGTCTAATGACATCATCCTTTTCAGGCAGGGACTTTGGGGAAAGTCACGGCAAATGAAGTGTGTCTGCTTATTCAGGAAATGAGCAGGTTGCGCCCTGTCTCCGGGTGTCCGAAGGCTCCTGGAGGGGGGGCAGGGGGCGGGGGCGGTGGTAGCAGATCTTATGGACAGGAACACAGGGTTCAGTGGCATTAAGCATCCACAGGAGAGGACAAGGCTTTAGCATGGGGGACAGCTCTGCTGGATGCACCGGCTGGAAAGATTAATTAAGGGTGGGGTGGGTAATGCCCACATGTTTCCTGAAAAGATGGGCTCGGCTGGGAAAGAGCAAAGAAGGCTAGAATGAGTAGCCTTCACTCAGTTTCTGCAGAGGACTAATTGTCACTTTGGAGACATTTTGACAAGGACAGGGAGTCCAAAGAGCAGGACAAGTAAGTCAGGAGTGGGGTAGGAGGGTAGGGAAGTGTCTACAAGGGAAGGTGAGTGGGGAAGAAGGCAGCACAGGCACTTGGCTCAGGTTGGCCTGGCCAGCTCCCTGAGATGGGAAGCCCAAGCCCGGCCCAGAATCAGGCCATGGGAATCCAGGGACAGGCTGAAGGTGCGAGTTTAGACAAGCAGCCGGTATCAGGTGGGCCACAGAGATAAAGGGAACACTCCCCAAGAGTTATCAGCAGCCAGAAGTCGGAATGAGTGACATTATAGGTTCCCACCACAAGACAAAGCTCCAACGCAGCCTTTGTGGGCAGGGAAGAGAAGTGGAAGGGTGGCCTTAAAAAGCAAGCAGCCCTTGCAGCAGAGGGACTGGGGGACCAAGCTTTCTCTCCAGAGAGACCCAGTTACAAGACAGGAACTGAGACTCAGGGGCAAGGTGGAAGCACATCCTGCTATCCAAGCAAAACAAGGTCTTCAAAGACAGATGCACCAGATTGGTTTTTGTTTTCTTTTTACTGTGGAAAAATGCACGTAACATAAATTTACCATTTTAACCAATTGAAAATGTACAAGTCCAGGAGCACTCAGTATATTCACAGTGCTGTGCACCCATCACTCCTACCAAGTTCCAGAATATTTCCACCCTGGCAAACGGAGACCCCCATACCCATCAGGCAGTCATTCTCTTATTTCCCTCTTTCCACCAGGCCCTGGCAACCACTCATCTTCTTTCTGTTTCTGTGGATCTGCCAATTCTGGATATTTTATATAAAGGGAACCATGCAAATGTAACCTTTTGTATCTGGCTTCTTTTACTTAGCATAGTGTTTCCAAGGTTCATCCATGTTGTAATATGTAATGATTCATTTTATCTGTCAATGTGACTGGGGCATGCGGTGCCCAGATATTTGGTTAAACATTGTTTCTGGGTGTGTCTGTGAGGGTGTTTCTGGATGAGACTAACATTTGAATGGACAGACTGAATAAAGCTTATTGCCCTACCCGCTGTGGCAGGCTCATCTATCTGTTGAAGGGCAAACTACAACCAAAAAACCGAGTAAGAGAAAACGTGTTCTCCATTTCTCTCTGCCTGGCGGTTTTCGAGCAAGGACATCGATCTACTCCTGCCTTTGGACTCCGACTTGGACTGGAACTTACACTCTTGGCTCCCCTGGTTCTCAGGCCCTTGGACTTGGATTGGGACTATACTGGCAGGTGGCTCTCCCGAGTCTCCGGCTTGCAGATGCAGATCTCGGGACTTCTCAGCCTCTGTAATCATTTGAGCTAATTCCTTAATTTATTTATATATATAATATTTAAATATTAATATATTCAATATCCTACTGGATCCGTTTCTCTGGAAAATTCCAATACATAACATGTATCAGTAATTTGTTCTTTTTAAAGGCTGAGTCACATTCCATCGTGTGGATAGAACACGTTTTATTTGTCTGTTCACCATTTGATGGGCGTTTGGTTTGTTTCCATCATGCACCAGGTTTTGAATCTTTGTTAAGTCCCTTAACCTCTGTGGTGATCTGTTTCATCACGTATGAAAGTCTTAGGGGGGTTAAATGAGATAAAACCTACAAGAGCCTAACAGAGAGAGGACAATCAACAAGTTGGGTCCCTTAACTGGAACTGGGACCCAGATCAGAATGGACACAACTGCAGAGCTTACTTGCAATGTTTCTGGGCTCTTTAAATCGCCCCTCAAATCAGCACTTGGCCCAGAGTCAGGGCAGAGTGGAGGACAAGCAGTCTTAATTCTAAGGGAAGGAAATTGGACCCTACCTTGCCCTTCTGCCTCTCCATAACCCATACACTTGGAGAACTGAGGTTCTAAATCAGGGCCCCAAATCATGAGTATGCCTCTATTTCACAGCATCTTTGGCCGATAAATATTGTAAGGAAATACTTCACATTTAAACTGTTAGAAATACCACACATTTTAGAAATGTTTGAAAGCTGAGACATACATTGCCATCATGCCCATCTTAGAAATACATACTCGTCAGGTTTATTTACAACTTTTGTTCACATTATTCCATAGCATGCACTCCCATTACATAAAACTTGTGAAAAAATAACACCTATCATTCCCTAAATCACAGTAATTTCTGAAGTTTACACTTGCATTCATTTTTTTTATGTCCTGTAACTGTAAATGTGGCTTTCATGGATGTCATAAAAGGCAACCTGAAAAGAGAATTTAAATGCGCTGAGTCTTCCTTGCTAAAGGTACACACAGAATAGCTTGCTCCATGTGCAGGGGCAACCAATTTGATGGCCTGGAGCTCCCAAGGCCCTGGGCTCATGCTCCCGTGAGGCTGTGGACGTGTCCCTTAATTGTCATAAGCCTCGGTTTCCTCATTTGTGTAACCCATTCATTCGGCAGCACTCTCTGAGGATCACAGCAGGTCAGGCACTGGGCCAGGCTCTGGGCTTACGGAGATGAATAAGACCTATACCCTTTACCCTCAGAAACGCACAGTCAAGAAGCAAAATAGCTAACATGCTTAATGCCTTACTATGTGCCAGGCATTGTTCTTTATTTCACATGCATCAGCTCATCACATCTTTCCAACTACCCTGTGAGATGGATGGTATTATCAAAGATACTGATAATATCTTCATTTTACAGATGAGAAAACTAAAGCCCAGTAACCTATGTGGCCAGTGAAGAGCAAACCCAGGCAGTCTGCCTTTAGAATCTGCCTATGACTCATCACAAGATTATGCCCCAATACGGATTCACATAATAGACCTCAATGCGAATAACACAGGAGTACAGAGTAGAGCAATTGATTCTATCTGAACCAAGTCAAGCAAAGCATCAGACATGACTATCTATCTTGGCCAAGAAAAACGAGTAGGATTTCACCCAGCAGGGATGGGAGAGACAAACGGAGAGGTAAGGACCAACGAGAGAAAAACTGTGGAGGTTGGGGAGTGTGTGGCACAGTCAGGGAATGTGAAGGAGACCCCGCTAGAAAGAGCCAAGCCACGGAGGTGAGAATAAAGAGTAACGGCACAGGTCCACTCTGACAGGCCTTCTAGTCCTTAATTTTGTGACTGACCTGGACATTGTATCTACCATCCTTCACGAAGGATGTAAGAACATAAAATGCTTGTCTGTACATTCACAATCACACTGGAGCTGTTAATGTAGAGGATATCTCTCTAGCCCATCACCTAAATTTCCTTTAACCAGCTCATATAATGTGTTGTACATCTCACTGCACATGTTTTGAATGTCTGCTGTTTACTGAGCAAATTTGTTGAGCATTAACTCAGTGCACAGCACCCTTTCCATTCTTATTGCACCGCTACAGCAGGGGGGGCCTCACGTCTTGCTTGCAGCCCGTGCTTTCTCCAGTCCATGCCCCCTCTTCTGTGTGGCATTAGTCTAATCACTCCGACTTCCTAGGCTCTCTCTCACTTTCATGGCTGCCATGGCTTCCAGCACAGCCTGTCCTCTTCAACGTGGCGTTTAGCAGCCTCCTCCACCCTTTGTGGTGTAATGTTCAAACTCATCTCCTGCCACTCTTCACCCCTCCATCTCTCTCCACCTACCTCAAGTTCCAGCCCACACCGAACTACTCCCCATTCAAAGAGCACACCCCTGATGCCTTTCAGACAGCCCAGACCACTAGCCATTCCTTCTTCCCACAGGTCTCTGCTCTTAGCTATGTGACAGTGTTCATTTGAGTATCCGGTTATATCTGGAACGTTTGGGTATATTTCCCCAAGGTGCAGCTGACCCGTTTTTCATATGGTCATTCATCCAACAAGTGCACACCCATCTAGTGACCACGTGTGAAACCCAGGCCTGTTAATTTGAAAATGTGGACACAGTTAGGTGGTTTAGGAATATTTTTTAGCATACATTACTTGATATTTTTAATGAAGTTAATATTCTTCAGATACCTTTATCAATTCATTCACCAAATCCTCGTTGATCAACTACTCTGTTCCTGGCAAACACTAGGCACGGGGGATAGACTCTAAGCAAGATTGGTCAGTGAACCGCTATACAGAGCTCACAAAACATTTAGGTGGGGAAACAGACAAACACAAGAGAAGAAATAAACATGAGCAAAACAGGTCCCAATGAGTCCTCATCAGCAAGAACTCACCAGCAGGGAAAGATATCACAATTGGAGAGAGAAGCTTAGACTGGGTGGTCAAGCACAGACTCTCCAAAGAGGTGACCGTTGGCACTGACACCTGATGGACGCACCTGAGGCAGCCCCGAGAAGAGCTGCCGCAAGAGCACCCTGGGCCAAGGGCAGCGCAAATGCAAAGGTCCAGAGCAGGGAAAGGGCTCTGTGAGTAGGTGGAGCAGAAAGGAGCCGAGTGTGGCTGCTGTGTAAACTAGAGAGCAGGAGACCTGGGGTTGTCATAGTGATTAAATGAGAGAAAGCATGTTGAGTGCTTCGTGGATGCTCAGCACATGAATGATTCAAGCAGGACAAGAGTAAAAGCAAGGAGATGAGTTAGGAGGCTTTTATAAGACTCTGGACAGGAACTTAAGAGCAGAAAATGTTTAAGCATCCATCTCTTATTTTGACCTTAATACAATTCATACAAATTAAACAGTAGGCAATTTTGAGCCTGCTACGCACTTTTGTCAGAAGGTGTTTGTATCATCTGAGGTCCATGTTTAATGATGGACAAATTTATGTTGTTCTGTCAAGAAAGCCACAGGGGTGTTTTCCAACACCACTGACCAATTCTCTGTAGGAGTCTCCAGGCACCACCTGGATGTCCTACGGTTCAGCTCAATTCTGACACTGACTACCTGGAGTGCGCGTCAGGTCCCATGAGTTAAAGGGCTCAGTTCCAGAAGACCGCCTCGTTTCAGAGGCCAGTCCCAAGTCCCAAGGCGCCTATACTTCTGATCGAAGAGCTGTAAATTGGGAGTTCCCACAACCCCCTCCTCGAGTTTGATAATTTGCTAGAATGACTCACAGAACTCAAGAAGACATAGCACATAATTTGATTGGCTTATTATAAAGGACAGAAGTCAAGAACAGCCACATGGAAGAGATACATAGAGCAAGGGAGTGGCGGGATATATGAGGGAAGGGTATGTGACGCTGCCATGCCCTCTCTGGGCACACCACCCTCCTGGTACTTCAATGTGTTTCCCGTACCAGAAGCTCTCCAAACCATGTTGTTTAGGGTCTTTAATGGAGGTTCAATCGTGTAAGCATGATTGATTATTAACTGTATTTCCAACCCCTCTCCCCTCCTTGGAGGTTGGTGGAGAGGGGCTTAAAGTTCCAGGTTTCTAATCAAGATTTGGCCTTTCTGGCAATATGCCCCATCTTGAAGCTATCTGGGGCCCACCCAGAGAACCTCATTAGGACAAAAAACATTCCTGGCATTCCCATCACTCAGGAAATTCCAAAGGATGTAGGAGCTCTGTATCAGGAACTAGGAACAAAGACCAAATATATATTTTGTATTATGCCACACCCACCATTGGACTACTTTAAGTACTTTATCTGAGAGTGACATTCTCATTCTTTGCATCTAAAAATAAAATAGATTAAAGAGTCTATACATAATTGCTAAGACCTGCTAGAATGATACACATCGTGCCAGGTAGACTTTGTTATTTTGTAATAACTCGTGCACTTCCTTGGGTATTATCCTCATAGTACTATTAGCTCCCAAAGAACAGGCTTGATGATTTTTTGTCTTTGCATTGGCAGATGCTTTGCACAGGCCCTAGCACATAATAAGTGCTCAATTAATGTTTCCCAAAAGTATGAATGAATTCTATGTGTTATATATAGACTGAATGTTTGTGTCGCTTCCCCAAATTGTATGTAGAAATCCTAACCCCCAATGTTAGGAGGTAAGGCCTTGAGTGGTGGGAATGGAGCCCTCAGGGGTGGTATTAATAAGCGCCCTTGTAAGAAGTGGAAGAGATTTCTCTCTATGCACCCACCAAGGAAGGCCATGTGAGTACACGAGGGCCCTCACCATGAACTCGACCACGCTGGCACCCTGGTCTGGGACTTCCAGCCTCCAGGACTGTGAGAAATAAACACCCACTGTTTAAGCCACCAAATCTGTAGTATTTGTTATAGCAACTCAACCAGACTGAGACACTGGGGAAGTGCCTTAGTAAGAAATGGTCCTTTCCCTCAAGGAGTTTGTCACCTGTTGGGGAAGAAAACAGAGGTATTATCACTTAAATAATAATTCTTTTTACAGCCCTCATGGGAAAGATGTACTGATATGTGTGATTAAAGGTCTTAGACCTTGGAGTTCACTGGGCTATAAAAGCACCTTCTCTGTGTGGCCTCTGAATGAGTTGCTTCACCTCCCTCTGTTGGCCTGTCTTATTCTATGAACGGTGGTTGTCAGAAGTAGGTAATCCACACAAAGTGCTTAGAGCCACGCCTGGAACACAGAAAATGCTCTCAGTTCAAATCCCAAAGAGGATGTAATTTTGTGCAGAGGACACTGGAGTCACAGCTCAAGTGGTCTTTGGGGTTAATGAGAAACAAGGTTAATAACGAGATGATGAGAAGCTGGTGTGATTTGGCATCCTGTGACCCTCGGAGGCTTAACCTCGACCAGCAGAGAGGTCTCTGGTCTTCAGAAGAGCAGCTGGATTTGGCAGCCCCTTCCACAACAGCAAGACCTTGGCCGCGTCCTCCATGTGTCCCTGTTGCAGAGCGGCAGCTTGGGAGTGATCCAGGCGTGGCCGTTGACTGACTCATCTCCAAACAGCCAGTTACTGTGCTCTTGGCTGTAAGGAAGTTTGGGTGGCAGCTCCTGCCAATTTCAGCTGGGCACTGGCCACGTGTTGGCAGCGAGGCTCTGGGAAAGTGTGACCTCTTGTTTCATTATACTCTGCACAGGCCCGTGTCCAGGGCTGGATTTTGGGGCCTGCCATGGAGCTGGTGCTGAGCAATAAAGCAGCGGCTGCCTCAAGGGAGATTGATTCATTGACCTGGGTTCCACGCAGGTGATTTAGAGGCAGGCAGGCTATCCTGTCTGCCTGACCCCTCACCTCAGGTCCAGCTGCAGCACAGTGTCCTCCCAGCACTTTCCCCTTGCTGCCTTGGAGACACCGTGGATTGAAAACAAGGCTCAGAAGCAAACATTCTTCCCCTTCACTCCTTCCAGCCATCACTGTCAAAGGTATGTCACACTTCAGAAAACCCAATTGGAGAAGCCTGGCAGAAAATAAAGGGGATGTGCCAAGCCTCTGACACATCGAATTCTTCAACAATACTTAAAATGATACCTGACACATTCATTTCTAGAACGCGACATTTTTACATAAAATTGGATATGATTATGGGACTACGTGCCCATCAATGCCCTTCTTTGCTGCCACCTCAACGACACAGTCTGTTGCTTTTTCCTTCAATTATCTTATACTGCTATTTATACAGTGTCTTCATTTACACTGGAATTTATCATGCTTTATCTTTAGTACTGGGAGGCAGATCGTCATGATGGAGTCTAACTCCCTGGGTTCGAATCTCAGCCTCACCATTAACTAATGGGTGACCTGGCAGAAGTTCTAATACCTCTCCAGGTGTCACTTGCCTCATCTATAAAACGGGGGGTTTCATGAAACACAAATGAGGTCATACACATAAAATACCTAGAGGAGCACCTGAAATGTAGGAAGCCCTCCGTGAATGTTGGCCAGCAATATTCTTATTCCAAATCGGACCAGTCACTCATGTGATTACCACTTCTCCTTCTTTAGCTCCACTGATTACAAACGTAACAGGCCTTCAGTTCACGCATCAAACTTTTTAGTGAAATAGTTAAGTACTGTAATTTATGACGATGATAACAAATAATATTAAAGAGCAGCAGTCAATATTTATTTAGTGTTTCCTGTGTGTCAAGCTCTACACTCAGCTATTTACACACGTCATCTAATCCTCATAATTAGTAATTCCCAAAGGCTGGACATGGCTAGTGCTGACACCAACCAGAGTTTTCACCAGTCTGAAGTAAAAACATATCGGAGAGCATAAAAGAAATTAACAAATGTGCATTTAAATAAATTCATCTTTCCGACTTTGGGGGGTGTTAAGATATACTTTGTGTTGTGATCGTAGATGATAGTTTCTTTTTTGGAACACTCCTACTTGGAAAAATAAAAGATTGGCAACTCTGTATGGGTCACCAGACTTGGTTTATTTTTTACCCACTAACTCTGGCAGTCTAAAATCTGTTCCTCGCCACACAACTCTGATCAGGAGATATTGTTATTCCCATTTAACCCGGGAGAAGCCAAAGCTTGAGGAGGTTATGGGACTTGCCCAAGGTAACACAGCTAGCAAAAGGCAGAGCCCAGCCATCTGGCTCTTGAATCCCTTGTGATAACAGTGATCGAGTAGCTGCTGTATGCAGGCCACGCATCTCATGTCATTCTTACAGCTGCCCTGTGAGGAAGTGTGACTCCCCATTTTACAGAACAACGGGACCTGGAGGGGCTAGGTATTTGCCTAGGTCCTAGAGTCTGAAAAGTAAGATTGGAGCACAGAGCTCTCTGATTCCAATCCCTGTTCTCTTTGCACCTGCCGTGCACCAGACACCTTGACAGAGACAAGGCCTGCAAAAAGTAGCTAAGAGGTACTCCAGCCTCAAGGGCTCACAGTCTCAGCAGAGGGACAATGTGCCGTGACGCCCTGGAAAGCACTGTACTGAGGTGTGTCAAAGGCACATTGAGAGTAGTCGGGTAGGAGAGGTTCACTCTGAAGCCTTTACAATCATTTCTGACAACACTGCGATGTCTTGCTATATTATATTTTAAAGAACTCCATAAGAAACTTAGGGTTTCAGGTGGCTACTTTTTGCAAACACTTAATGAGACATCTTTTCTGTAAACAGCATATTAAAATACAATGTTCTGAATAGTCATTTGGTGAGGATTCTCCAGGATCCTACAGGCTAACATGTTTTACTTTAAAGGTTGAGAACTGTTTAATAATAAAAAAAGGTAAAAAACAAACAAAAAAAAAACTTTAAATCCGGCAGCCTCTATTTCCGTTCTAAAGTGACAAAACCTTTTTCCTGGTGCCTTTAACTATGCCAGTTTGGAACTTTGTCAAAAGACTAAGAACTTGATTCGGCTCCCCTCCCCCAGCCCCAGCTCCACATTCAGATTTGTATTTAACAGTTTGTAAATAATAAAATAGGGGGACATACAAATGCATTAGCAAATGAAGGTTCAATTACATCAGGGCAACAAAAAAAAAGTACACAGGCCAAATTTCACTCTGAGCCCCAAGCAGGTAGCAGGTGAAATGCCTTCTCTCCCAGCTGCACGGCGTGGGTTGGGGGTGGGGGGCTGAGTCAGACCTGCTGAGCACGGAACGCCCACTGACGTCAGTGCTCGTTTGGAGACCGGGCTGTTAAAGCTGCAGTCAGGCAGAGAGCCCTGACAGCGACCTCGTGTCCTTGGACTCTGCCTGGGAGGGTTAATGTCTCGCCATACTTTCAAAAGTGTGGGCAGACAGCTGGCTTCTGACATGGGGTTTGGGAATTGCCAAGTCCTAACCTTTGCGGAGAAATGGGTTTTCTGGCCTAATAGGGCACATGTCTAAGCACTTTATAGTGTCCCTGAATCTTGTTCTTTCAAAGAAAACGATGCTCTGAATCAAGACTCAGAGGCTAGGCTTGCATCATCCTATAGATCTATTTTTAGTTCATTTCCCAGGCGTCCATTTGCTCTTCAACAAATATTTATTGAAGGACTTGCTGAGAGCAAGGTGCACGTAATGGAAAAGCAAACACAGACATGGGTGCTCTAGCCCTGCAGAAGGTTAGAGTCCCGCTAAAAGCCAGGTAGAAATCAGTCAAATCAATCACACAAGTGAATGTGCAATACTGTAGGGATCAATAGACTCGGGAGGGAAATAAGGCTCTTTAAGAGTGAATAATGAGGGAGCTGACCTAGACTGAGGGGTGAGGAGGGTGAAGAAGGGATTTCCAGGCCAAGGCTGGGAAGCTGGAGGGACCGAGAGGCTGGAGAGCACAGGCAGCTTGGTGAGAGGCAAGCTGGGAGCTGGGACCACATCAACCTTTTAGGGCCTAGCTAAGGATTTGATCCTTATCCTGAGAATAATAGGTGCCTTCAGGGTTCTAAAATAAGGCGCATACCTGGTGTGATCAGATGCACCTTTTGCAAAGATAACCTAGTAGCTGTGCAGAGAAGAGAAGGGGTCGGGGAGATTGTCAGATAGTGTGTAGGAGACCACTGTGGTGGTCCAGCCCAGGCCTGATGGTACTTCTCTTCTTGACCTGAAAAGTCTACCTTTTCATTCCACCATTCTCACTACTGTCTCTTGAACAAGCTCCACATTCAGTAACTGGAGGCTCTCTTCCAGATACAGTCTAAGCAGCCCCGGGAGCTCGCTCTACCACCAGACTTCTCAGTCCAGACTCCCTCTCGGGGGTTCTCCTCTGGAGCTTCCTGTCACCGTCTTCCTTGCTTGTCAACTAAACCACCCTGTTTTCTGTTTTGATCTGCTTCTAAGCCGTGTCTCACCATCCTGTATTTGTACCAGGGGAAAAATTGGGGATTTCTTTTTTACCCAAATGCAGCACCTTACATTTGTCCTTGTTAACTTTCAAATGTGCAGATTCAGTCCATTTCTAGAGCTTGTGAAAGCTGTTGTCCTGTCCCTACTCTTCGCGTCCTGTCTCTTTAGAGACCACGGCGCTGAGCTGCGGCTCGGTCCCCGGAGAAGGGAAGCTGACCGCGGAGTGCCACGCCCTGCAGCCGGGATTGGTAAGGGCCAGGAGTGCGCAGTGGACCACTTCTGCTCCCACAGCGTCGGGCTGCGCCTGGCTGGCCATTTGTGCAGGCCTGTGTTCTTTAACCCCCTCATCTAAACAGCTGCATGTGTCCACACAGATAAAGCTAAAACTATGTTGAACGAAACAAAAAACAACTTGCAGAATATTTGTAATATTACATAATTTGTATATAGTTTTAAAATATGTAAAACAACACCGTAAATTGCGTATGAACTCACACATATGCAAACAAACAACACATTTAGGAGAGTTGTTGCCTTTGAAAAGGGGGAAAGGGGATAACATTGGGAAGGGGCACTTGAGAATTTTCAACTGTATCTATAAATATTGTGTTTATTTTTTAAAACATCTAAAACAGAGCAAAAATGCTACATTTGACAAAAATGGGTACCTGGAAGTTTATTTTATTATTCTCTATACTTTCTAGGTGCTTAAAATATTTCAGAAATGGCTTAAAGGTCACAATCTAGTGGGAAAATGATAAGTGGTTATAAAAAAGACATTGCTAAAAGATTACGGGAGGGTAGGAGAAGAAAAAATTAATTGTAACAGGAGAATTTGTGTTGCTAACTTTATCATCAACCAAAATGTGTTTCTTTTCATTCAATAAACATTTATTAAACCCCATGATGTCAGTTGTTCAAGGCACAGGTAAGACTGTGGCAGAGCCTACACATCAAATCACATACAGTCTGGAAATGGGAACAGGCTTCACAAGCACGAGGAAGCGATAACCAGCCAATGCTGTAAGGGGTAAATAAAGGGTTCTGAAACATGTGTGTCTGCCTGGGGTAAGTGGCAAAAGGCTTCACAGAGGAGAAAAATCTCTAAGAAATATAAATAAATAGGAAAAGAGAGGGAAGGATGAAATAGGTTACAGGTACAAAATATATAAAGGTGTGAACGTTCAAAGTGACTAAAAATGAGCCTTGAGAGGGACCAAGTCAGGGATGACTCTGCATGTGTGCTGACCACTTGTCTCTTCCCGATAAATATCTGTGGAAGGAGGGAAGGAAGGAAAGAAGAAGGGAAGGAAGGAAAGAAGGAAAGAAGGAAGGAAGGAAGGAAGGAAGGAAGGAAGGAAGGAAGGAAGGAAGGAAGAAAGGAAGGAAGGAGGAAGGGAGGGGTCAGAGAGAAAGAGGGAGGGAGGGAGGGATGAATCTGTACCTCAGCCTATAGTGAGGAAGCAGCCAGTGGGATTATTTCACCAGGGAAGAGTCAGGGTTGATTAGGAGTGGTGAGAAGACAAACACGGGCTGCAGTTAGGGGCAGTGAAAGTGGGGAAAACAGGAGGTTCTCACCTTGGTGCAGAGAAGAGATCTGAACTGAGCCTGGACAATAGCGATGCAAGAGAGACCATTTGAGAGACATGTTTGGAGTTGAGTCAAGAGAATTGAATAACTGATTAGTTGCAGGAAGTGACAGAAAGAAAGAAGGACTTGGATGAACACTTTTTAAAAATTTCAATAAGCTAAATTAACTTCATAAAGATAAACATTATATAAAGCGAAAGCACATCTATTAGTATTCTGTTTGATAAGTTTTACGTATACACCCAAGTAACCACAACCAAGGTATAGAATATTGCTATCATCCAAAGGCCTCTTATGCTCCCTACAGTTAATAAACAGTTCCCTATGGTCTCCAACACAGACAACTGATAGGCTTGCTATGAATTAATTTTCCCTTGTCTAGAATTTATGTAAATAGACTCATACAATACATACTCTTTCTTCGTCTGGCTTCTTTTACTCAGCATAATATTTTTGAAATACATCCAGATTGTTGTCTCTATCAGTAGTTGGTGCCTTCATTTTGTTGAATAGTATTCTATTGTGTGGATGTACCACATTTTATTTATTCAGTCACCTGTTAATGAATGTTTGAGTTGGTTTCAATTTGGGGCTATTATGAATGAAGCTGTTATAAACATTTATGTACAATCTATTTTTATTTCTCATGGAGGAAATAGCTAGCAGTGGAATTATTAGAGCACCTAGTAAATGTAGACTTAAATTGATAAGAAACTGCCAAACAGTTCTTCAAAGTGATTGTACCATTTTATATTCCCACCAGCAATCCATGTTGCTCCACATCCTTGACAACACTTGTATTGCCAGTCTTTTTCATTTTAGACATTGTTGTTGGTATATAATAGTATTTTTGTTGTAGTTTTAATTTTCCTTTATTTGGTGATTAATGGTACTGAACATCTTTTCATATGTTCATCCATTTGTATATGTTCTTTTTAAAGGTGTCTTTTTTATCTTTTGGTTGTAAAATTCTTTACTGATGTTGAGAGACTGCAAAGGGAGAGAAGACATTACTGAGATAGGGAGCAGTAGAGAAAGTGGTTTTAAAGGGTGAAGGGGAAGGCAGGAACAATGAGCTCAGCTTTGAGCCCCTGTATGTTTGAAGCACATATAAGACATTTAGATTGAGATGCAGAAAGAAAGCTGAAAATAGTGTTCTGAAGCCTAAGAGAGGCTGATCGGAAAACATATTGAGTTTCAAGAAGTAGAGGCCTGTCCAACAGGGTCAAATGTCACAAAAAGGGTGAGTAAAATAAAGACGAAAAAAATGGATTTCAGCCATGGTTTTTAAACTGTGGGCAACAGCCTGTTAGAAATCAATTTTGTGGAGCCTTTACTGCTGGTTTTTATTTTTTAATGAAATAGAATGAAAAAGTGTATTGCAAGTACTAAGGTTAAGGGGGTTTCATACAATGTTTTTGTTGTATATGTGCATTATGTACTGGGTCACAGTGTGAAATATATCTTTTACTTTGTATTGCGATTAAAAGAAATCTTGGAAGAAGAAAGCAAGCCACAGATATCCTTGCCAATGTTATCCAAAAGGAAAAGTAGTGGCTGAGAATATGGACTCAGTTGGATCTGGGTTCAGCCCTGGTCTCTTCCACTTTGTCCTTAAGTGTAGACTGGGAATCATGACAACATTTACCCCAAAGCACTGCTGAGGGGCTGCTTTTGTGTACACAGGAGCCCGGTGCCTCTCTCTCAGGACAGACATAGTCAGTGGAGTCTGGGATGGATTTCAGCCCCCAGGCCACCAGCTGGGCTGCCTAGTGCTCAACCAACCTGCACAAGCCTTTGCCCCATGAGGACTAAATAGGGTTGTAGTTGTAAACCACTGTGCACAAAGCCTGGAGCAGGGCGAGGTCTCCATAACCACTGGTTGTTGTCATTACTGGCTGCTATTCTTGTTAGGGCAGATGCCAGATCCCATCGGATTGAGGAAATGGAGATAATGCATAGGAGATACCCCTAAAAAGTTTGATGTAAACAACCCAAATGTTTATTAACTAATGAACTTAAGATGGTACAGCTACACAGTAGAATATTATTTGGTCATAAAAAAATAAAGTACTAACACATGCTAAAAAGTGGTTAAACCTAGCTCTGACCAGAGTGGTTCAGTTGGCTGGACGTCGTACCACAAAGCAAAAGGTCTGATTCCTGGTCAGGGCAACTGATCAATATTTCCCTCACACATGGATGTTTCTCTCCTTCCCTTCCAAATCTCTCTAAAAATAAATAAATAAAATATTTTTAAAAAGTGGATGAATCTAGCTAAGAGAAAGAATCTGGTTGCAAAAGGCTACAGACTGAATGTGAAATATTCAGAAGAGGCACACCCATAGAGACACAAGCATATTACTGGTTGCTAGGGACTGAGGGGAAGAGGGAATGGGGAGTGACTTGCATAGATGACGTGAGGTTTCCTTTTGGGGTGATAAAAATGTTCTGGAACTAGACCATGGTGATGGTTGCACAACACTGTGAGTGTACTAAGTGCCATTAAATCGCATACTTTAGAATTGGTTAAAATGGTAAATTCCATGTGTGTCTTACACAGTTTTTTTTTTTAAAGTCTTCTCCCACTCAAGGAGGCTTCATAACCCTTTCACCATCTCCCTCGAGCTGGCTCAACAAAGGAAAGAGAGAACAGTTTGGTTGGGAGCATAACGAGAAAGATTAGCCCAAGGAGGTGACAGTGCTGAGGGAAGTTTTTCAAGAGAATTCTCCTGGGTAGCTGGGGAGGGGGAGCCAGAAGAAGGGAAAGTGACAGAGGAAAAGGGGAACAACTTCTCCTGTGCAGAAAACTTCTGTCAGTGCCCCCCCACCTCTGGTGAAAATTTCTCTGCTGCTCTGAAGGTGTCTTAAGTAGCTGTTACCTGCTAAGCAGGCCTCAGGACCAACCCAGGCCAATCACTCTGTTAGAGGGGCCCTGAGGTAATGAGGTAGGCACAAGGGAGTCCTTCTTGCTCTCATTCATTTTGGAGCACATACTATTGCTGTTCCTAAGGGAGAGAGGAATAATTGGACAGATAATTAATAATGATCCCCCATGACTGCCTCTCTGGCAGGTTCTTGGCTGTAGCCCCAGGAGCTCTGGAGCTGAATAACTCTTTATAATAAACTGATTTCTCAGTGAATAGGACTATTGGAATTAATAATTAGAGTCAATTTACTATTATGTACATTATTGAGTGGGGCAACAATGTGTGTGATTTGGATCACGATTTGATTTTCTTAATACTTTATTTACATTGTATTATAGGTACTTGGCTTCCCTTCAGTGCATATACTTTCTTAGTGATGGCTGACCTGGGACAGTTTGAAAATCATTTTGCATACCCAGAGGTGGGACGTGCAAGCATCCTTCTCCTGACTTCTTTCTTCCCCAAAACATGTTTGGCTTTCCCTATTCAAAGAAATTTTGGCCTTAGACTAAAAGCAAGATTTTAAGAACTCTATAAAGTTATTGACAGCAGAATATCCTGGAATGATCATGGCAGAGTTCATGAGTGTCAGTCTAATCTGCCATAAAACGTTTTGGCAATATCTAGTTATGAATATTTAAATCCCCTTGTTAGTCATTCACTCAGTAAACACGTTCTGAGGGCCGTGGGGCAGGTGCGGGGAGATGGAGAAATAAGGTGTGATCATTGTTCTCAGGGAACCATCAGTATAGTAGAGGGAACACACATAGAAACAAATCTTTGCTCTCAAATTCAATAAATATAAGGAAAAAGCAGTCAACTCAGGCTGGGATTGAATACTTCAATGACGAGATAGGAGAGCTCTCTAAAAACACTGCTTCTGTAGTCTTAAGATACGGCTTGGCTTTCTTGTGTGTAGACCCAACCCAATTAGAGATTATAATTCACCTGTGCACTTAAGACTCTCTCTGCTTAAACTATTATTGATACTTTAATTTTCATCATCATTATTAGTTTTTTGCATTATTATTGTTGCTTTTTTCCAACCCATTCCAGCATCTTCCCATCAACCTAAAAGAGTTACATCAGTAAAGAAGCTTAACTGTTTATCCTGTCTTAGCAAATGTCTCAGGTCCAAAGTTCATGGACAAGACTTTTTTGGCCTTCTTGTCTTGAAGATCAAGAAGCCTGATGCTCACACTCAGACTTGGTTGTGGGCCCATGCAGCTTCACCTGCAGGACTTAAGTCATCATGGGTGATGTGGGACACTTAGGCTTGGCTGATTGACTGTCTCCCTCTACCCCTGACCTATCTCTGGGTAGTACAGCCCAGATACTGTAGGGCCAGGGCAGTATTAAGACATTAGCAGGATGATAAGTGAGCATAATTGTCACCTCTCCCAGGACTCTGGGTAGATATCGTTGTGGTGTGATATTCTACATTTTTATTTATTCCTGTGTGGCTGGGAAGAAGTCTCTTAAACATTGTCCCAGTGGAAGAATAAAGAGGGAAAAGGCGATTGGATTCTACAGTTGGACAGAAGCTTAAAGGTCATCTCAACTCATCTCACTTCTTCAGTTGTGTGTTCACACATCGATACCTAGTGAGTGCCTACAGTGTGCCAGGCACTGCGTGTGGTGCCGGGAACAAAACATACCATGTAGGTTGGCTAATCTATGGAACTCACAGTCTAGCAGGGGAGAAAGGAAACACAGGAATAAATAAATAAGACCATAACAGATCAGAAATCAATGCGTTATAGGAGATGGAGGGTGGGAGGTGGCAGGTGCCTTGGCTAGGGTGGTAATACCAGTTAGGACCAGGGGATTAAGGCCAGATGCCACCAGATTCGGCTTGGGAATTTTGCCTAAAGAAGTGGATAGACTATAAAAAGAGGAGTTTCGCAATCCCACAATTGTTCTATTACAAGACTCAACAAGGAGGCTGAGACTGGAAAGAGGTATGAGCTAGCTCTCATTGGTCATAAAATGTTAGAGGTTACCTGGCTGGTAGAGGCTGAATTGTGCCTCTCCAAGTTTACGTGCTGAAGTCCTAATGCCTAGTACCTCAGAATGTGACTGTATTTAGAGATAAGGCCTTGAAAGATGTGATTAAATTAAAGCAAGGCCATTAGGGTGGGCCCTAATCCAATCTGTCTGGTGTCCTAATAAGAGGAGACTAGGACACACAGAGACACCAAGGATGCTCACACCACTGAAGAAAGGCCTTGTGAGGACACAGTGAGAAGGTAGCCAACTGCAAGCCAGGGAGAGAGGTCTCAGGAGAAACCAAACCTGCCAACACCTTGATCTTGGACTTCTACCCTGCAGATCTGTGAGAAAATAGATGTCTGCTGTTTAAGCCCCAGTCCATGTTATTTTGTTATGGCAGCCCAAGCAAATTAAACACTAGCCCAGGAATACTTATTAATAAACAGAACCTTGGGTCCTGTGCCCCACTCTGAACTAAATAAAAATTACGTGGGGAAGAGGATAGAAATCTGGATTTTAAACAAGCACCCTCACTCCTCAAAGAACAACAACTGTAAAGATCCTCAGCTACATCAAATACTAAGAGCCACTAGGGCTAAGACCAGCTTACTCACTTCACAGACGAGAGAGCGAGGGTCCAACGAAGGAGGACACTCTGTGGAGCAGGACCTGACATCCAGGTCTCCTAGTACCAAGCTTGCGGCTCAACCCACTGCCCCAAAATGGGGGCTTGGAAAGTGGGCTGATGGGAGTCAAATCTAGACTCGGCGGAGACTGGCCAGCAATGCTGATCCGGCAACTGGCAGTGGTAGCTCCGATCACCCCTCTTGCTGGAACTGAGATTGAGGGTGTGGGGGCATGGTGGGCAGTGGAGATCAACAGGAAGTAAGCTGAGGAACTCCTTATGTTGTGGCCATGCACAGGCCACGCCCTCTGCTAGCACAGCCCGGTCACAGGGACTCTTAATTCTATCATCAGGCTCCATGGCAGCCTCTAAACTTTTCTTGCTGTCGGTGAAAACTGTTTTCTCGTTTGTTTTTTTTTCTGCCTGGCAAAGGAAAATAACTGATCACTATTGTTTAAAATAACCCCTCATATAGTTACAGGGATTGACTGGTAAATTTCCAGTTTTTCTTCTTAAGCAAACAACCAACTTTCTTTAGCCTTTTTAGCAAAATCCATTTTTTTCTTGCCCTTTTATCAAGCTTTTTGCTTTTATAGTTTTCCAAATACTCTCATATTATGGGACCCCAAACTAGCTGTAATAAAAATGTAATACATGATTATTGAATAATTATACGAATAAAAGAAGGAATAATCTCTTTTTCTTCTTTCCTTCCTTCTGGGCTATGAGTTCCTGAGGTTTAAAAAATATATATGTATCTACAAGAACAACAACAACAAAAAAATCTTATGCATTTCTCACAGAAAATCTGTCATCCAAAATATTAGCTTACAAGAAATGTTACACATCGGTCTTAATACATAATTCCCAGTTTGTGCTGGCCGGGTCTCTCGTGGCCTTATTTGGCTCTTTAGGCACTGTGTTCATTTTCCACCTTCTGATTGCCTTGTCTTTCACCTCAATCTCGTTCTTATCACCTTTCATTTTAAAACATTTTTTTTTCTTTTAAGTAATGAGAAGTTGTGGAAAACCTCAGTCTGCTATTTACTTAACCGCAGCAAGGGCTCAGAGACATAAATCCCAGGCACATTAAAGTAGCTATGTAAATAAGCAAGGGCCTGAATAAGATCAAGCTGGACCTATATTTAATAATTTACCAAAACATAACAGGATCCAGTCACTCTCCTCAAATATGTGTTTATATATCTATGTATGTGTATGTGTATATACACACCTACATGTATAAACATGAATCTTGGCATAAATAAGTGTTAAATACATGGTATCAATTAATTGTGAGAAGGAAGAAAGGGAAAAAGAGGAGGAAAACAAGGAGGTGGAGGAAGACAAAGAGGAGAGAATTTTCCAGGCAGCCAGAGCATGCTTTCGAGGATAATGGAAGAATTTGTTAATGGACATGTCTGTGAAGGAGAAAAACGCTTGATTAGGGCCCTGAGCTGTATGAGACTTGAGCATGCATTCATCCAAACGCCTAACCCTCTAGGTCAGGAAAGCTGGTAGCTAACATAATCATCAAGCATCAGTTCCCTTCACCCAGGGCTGCCGCCCAGATCTGGGATCACCTTGCTCATAGAATCTCAGAGTGGGAAGGGGCTCTAGACATCACTGCATCCAATATTCCACCCAGACACCATAACGGTACTATTTCATAAGATTGTCAGAGAATTAATGGGTTAATATTTGCAAAGCATTTGCAATAGTGTCTGACACATGATTAGGCCTTTGTGGGTGTCAGCTAAATAAATAAACACCATTTGTTGAGGGCCCTTTAAGTGTAGACACCAATCAAGGTGCTGTACATACGTCATATCGTTTAACCCTGTCCCCAGGCCTTACTCCATTTCATACATGGGTTGCCCTTACTGTGACACTCCAGTGCCCTCAAAAAGAAGTCCTGGTTCCTGAACAGTTCCACGGACCAAGAACTCATCTTTCTAAGAGAATGGCCCATTCTACAGATGGAAACAAGCTTAATTGCTTTGCAAAAGGTCTTCTTCATATTGAGCCAAAATCTGCCTCTAGTGGCTTCTTCTCATTGTGCTACACAGAGAAAATGGCCTTGTTCTCCCCCTCCACGGGCCTACAAATACTTGAGAACAGCTATCAGGAGGTAACAAACCTGGAGCCTGGAGACCATTCCTCAAACCATTTTTGCTGCGTGTAAGTAACTACTCTGTGGGTTGGGTCAGAACTGCAACAAAGGATCTGAATGCCCCGCCATGGTGCACTTCAGTTTTGGCTTTCCAGGGACTCCAGGGCCTTTCTGCAGATGGCTAGGCTACTAACAGAGACTGGCAATTGTTTCTGTGGTGCAATGGGGCAAAGAGAGGGGGCGTCCCAGCAGAGGTGGTTCTTGCCAAGTTTTATCTGCCTGAGCCACAAGCTTTAATTAAGTGAGCCCGCGGCTTTGAAAAGGGAATACTGGTGCTGTTATGTTGGTGTCCAATAGGGGTCGGCAGAGAGGACCACTGATTGTGAGGGAGACGGCAGCCAGGAGGCAAGCATTAGAGAACACACAAAGAAAAGAGAAAAGTCACCTATGCTGGCTGTCAACAGAGTACTGGTTATAAATCAGCACTCTGGAAACTAAGAGACTAGGTCCCAAACCCAGCTCTAGCATCTAAATAACCGCTGACCTCAAGCAGCTCTGTCTCCCCTTCTCCCTCCCAATTTCCATCTCTAAAGGAGGAGGATAATAGTGGTTTCTACTCTATACATTTGATTTTTAATGATTTACTAAGATAAGTGTATGTCAGGTATTTAGAAGTGCTCAATAAATATTTGTTATTATTTAAAAGCTTCATCCATATAATTCTCACGGAAACATTTGGAGGGTAACTAGCACCACTTTATATGGACGAAACTGAAGTTCAGGAAATTAGGGTAACTAGCCCAAGATCACAGAACTATAGACTGAGGAGGGAAGAGCTGGTGCCTCCTAGGCCCTCTTCTCACCAACACTGGTGATCAAGAAGGCTCACAGCCTAGAGAAATCCACCCCACCACGTCTGGGGCTGGTTACAGAGAAGACAGGGGAGATAAAAGGGAAGGCATAACACTGGATAGAAACGGAGTTCAACGCACAGAATGATTAAAATAAAGAGGCATGTTTGTGGGCCTAGATGAGACCATCATACTACCTGGAGAGTGTGCTGTGTAGCTGACCAGTACTTTGTTCCAGGAGGAAAGTCCTGCAAAGCCTCTACCTTCCTAACTCCGTCATCCAGACCAGGAAGTAGTCTACATACCCCAAACACAGTCTCCACACCCCAAACACCCCAGCCGCCGCTCTAGTACCTGCCATCCAAGAGTACTTTAATAAGATACTGAAGGGGATCAGAATCACCCCAGAATATGCTACTTTGGCATAAGGATTATTTTGAGATGAAGGCAGGTAAGAAGCAGCAAATACAGGAAGAGCTCTTTTCTCTCCCCCTTCTGCCTAAATGCAGATTTAAAAAATTCCCTTTGTGAAGGTGTTACCCATCTTCCTCCTTTACCCGTAGGAAAAAGCCCTTATCACTGGAGACAGAAGTCACTGACAAGATGGGTCTGCACACACACGAAAAAAACCTCACTAAAATAACCCTTATCTTCCATTAGTGTTCCCCATATATTGACCTTCCCTCAATTTGCTGCCCCAGAAGCCCCAAACCCTCTTCGTTTGTCTTATCACTTCTCTTTAAATTTATTATCCTTTGTTAAAATGGTATAAGCCCCCAAGTCTAACTGCCTCTTTGGGTCTTCATTTATTTTCTATGAAGGTCTCTGTGCATGTAAAAATTTAAATGCTGACATCAAATAAAATGTGTATGCCTTTCTCCTGTTAATCTGCCTTTTGTCAGTTTAATTCCCAGGCCCTAGATATGCATATATAACTGAAGAAGGTAGAGAAATAGTTCAAAGCATTTTATTGTGCAATTTGAGAAAATTTAAAAGCAGATACCACGGGAAAGGCAACACACTGACTCATAGGCTATGTTCTAGGTCTGTAAATATAACTATCTTGTTTACTTGTTAAAATACCAGCACCTCGCCTGGCACTTAAACCAATGTATGAGGGGTGACCCCCCAAAAGAAATGGAATTTATTTATAAAAAGTTGTATGTTTATTCTTTACACATTTAAACTTCAATCACCTTCAGGGTACTCTCCATTTGATGCAATACACCTATCACGATGTTTTTTCACTGCTCAAAACAGTTTTTGAACTTGTCAATTTTGATGCCTGTTAGAGCTTCTGCTGTTTTTTGTTTCACATTTTCCACATCAGCAAAATGTTTCCCTTTGAGGACGTGAGGATGTTTTTCATCCAGGGAAACAAACAAACAAACGAAAGTCATTTGGAGCAAGATCAGGTGAATACGGAGGGTGGGGCACCAGGATCATGCTGTTTGTGGTCAAAAACTGCTGAACACTCGGTGTGGTGGGGGCAGGTGAGTTCATAAATCAGCCATCATGAAATGGGAAAATGCATTGAAAAAATCTTCAAAAAAATTCACTGAAGCTGAATGCAGCCTCTCACAACACCACCAGCTGGCACTGATACAGATGGGTTCCTAGAACACTCACCTAGTGGGGGAAGCCTGTACTACAAGGGACCCACCCTCCAGAAGATAATTCCATTTGGGGGGATCCCCCCTCATACATATTTATTCATAAATGAATGATACCAAAATATTGTCTGAGAACAGATTTTCTAGAGTCTAACAGACAGTAAGTGCTCCATAAATGTGGAAATTAAATGATGTTACAGAAAGGACACTTCATGAAGGCAAAGATCAGGTTAGCCAATTTCATAATTTTATTGAATCGGTTTTAATATCATTGCTCTTGGTTGTTTGTGTAAGATTTGCCTTCTCCAGTTTTCAGTTTTCAGGAAAAGAAAGGGCAATGAAAATGTGTGCGTGTGTGCCTCTAAAGATTTTTAGAACCAATTAGCGAGGGATAGTTTTAATAGACTACATAGACTAAGTAGGCCTGTCGTACTGTAAAACTCTATAAATGCCTGATAGATTAGCTGAAAAGAACTGAAAACAAATATGGAATTGAACTTTAAAAGAGAGTTTTCAAGCAACATTAAACTTTGCCCTAGGACATAGTTCAAGCTGGTCTTCTGCACTTCTTGGGTTGGTGCATCATTTTGATGCCATTGAAGAGTTTATTTAATCCTGATTTCAGAAGAAGCTTGGTAAGTACTTGAGTTGCTTTTTAGTGAGAGCCTCATTCTCCTGTTTTAATCTGTTTTCTTTCTTTTTTTTCTTCTGTGTGCCTCCCCTGTTCCTTTTTCCTGTTATTCTTTTGAATATATAACATTGCCTCCATGATTTTTCTCTATTTATGTACACAATATCTACACTTTTCCCAAAGGAACTGCCTTGGGTTGTGGTTTGGTTATTATTAACACTCCAAAATTCTTCATTTCCCTTTCTTCAGAGAAACATTTCCCCAGGTTGTATTTGGATCCTGATTTTTTCTAGACCTGTATAAGTGATTTCAGAATAATTGTAAACCAGTCCATCTGAAACTACAGTATTTCTTCATTATCTTAATATAGTAACACTTTGGGCATGTCAAATTTTGTTAGACGGACAAAAACAATAAACAAGCAAATGACTGAGGAAAAAAGAATGAATGAGGTGAAAGAAAACAGATTTTTTTGGCTTTGCCACCAATGAAATATCCCTTATCAATAAAATTTAAATGTAGCAGAAACTCTATTCCAAACTTTTTGACATTTTTAGATATGTTTCCCACATCCACATGAGTCCACTGAACATAAATTAATCTCGGCTTGACTAGTCAGAGCCATATTTTTCTAGAATGTAGTGTAGAAACATTCTTGGAGATTATTGAAACACTTCATCCCAGAGACTACGGGTTGGCAGGCGTTGAGTGTGGATGTCTGCTAGGTTTGGTAGATTCTATCTCCTCTGTCCATTAGCAATTACAGCTGCCGCTACCAGCACCCTAATGGAGCAGGTTGCTTCTGCCCTCCAGCTGGCTAAGAAATTAGTATTCAGGCCAGTTAAAATTGTGTCCAATATGTAAGAGTGCATGGATCCTAAGTGAAGAATCCTGAAGCTCTATTATAAGAAAAGTATGTGGGTTTAAGTTTGCTGAGTTGAGGCCATGTGTTTTACTTCCTCAGTATTTGATTTTTCTTCAGTTTTTTTGTTGTTGTTTTTATTTTGAAAGATTTTATTTATTTATTTTTGGCTTTATGCCAGGTCATCTTCTTTGTTTCAGTTGGTTGAGTCTGCTCCCTGGGTGACCCCTGATTACTCTTCTGTCCCAAGGACAAGTCCCAAGCCTCTGTGTCTTTTGTGGGAGCATGTTTTGGTATTTCAAGAATGACATGACTAGAAGCTTAGATTATAAGAACTTCTCGACTGGGATTTTAAAATCCTGACTTCTAATACAAGATTACTTAATTCAGTTTCTGAAATATGGTACATACATTTTAAAATACCATATTTTGCTATGTATAATGTGCACTTTTGCCCAAATTTGTGAGGGAAAAATAAAGATGTGCATTATACATGGGTATAATAATGGGTATAATAATCCCATATATACTGCGCACAAAACCATGGGTGTGCATTA
Source organism: Macrotus californicus (assembly GCA_007922815.1). Taxonomy (NCBI): domain Eukaryota; kingdom Metazoa; phylum Chordata; class Mammalia; order Chiroptera; family Phyllostomidae; genus Macrotus; species Macrotus californicus. The sequence goes on along the minus strand of VMDR010001374.1, from coordinate 14,302 downwards.
CACACGGCAAAATGTAGTATCAATTCACTTTCCTTGAAACGACACCGCAACCTCATCCTCAGAACTTACATGACCTTGTCTATAACTTGGTGCTTTCTTTTTTGCCTTCTTTGGTTAAAAATAAAATGGCTTAAAACACACACACACACAAATAATTCCTTTACTGAAGTTCCACTGAATTTGAATTCATGAAACAGGGATATGACTGACATTTATTCCTGAAACTTTACTAATTAAGGCAAACAAAGTTGCAAAAAGAATGTTGAAGACTGAAAAATAAAAAAGTGCTTAAAGACAGCGTCTTTAAAGTACAGCACACACATGGTCACAACGCTCATCACAACTGATTGTCAGCTCTAGTCATGTTACCGGCCCACCCAGAACACCCACCTGGCTTGAGCTACTGCTTGCACTTGGGAGTATTCAAATTGTATTTCTTTGAAGACATTCCATACCTCAGACCTTTTTTCTGATACTCTCAATAAGCAAGGTTTAGCAGTGCAGCCCAGAGAAGGGGATCGAGCCAGAGCAATGCTGAGCATGCACTTCATTCATTTTTCCTTTCCATCCTGCAAAAAGGGAGGAACCCTCATTTTTTGATCCGCTTGATGTATTTTGACAGCATGTACTCCCAGCAGCTCTTATACAGATGCTGAGTCCCAGGACAATCCTGTTTTGGAGCCATTAGTCATTTCCCCTTGCTACTTCGAAGCACAGCATCCTCCACAGATAATTATCCTTATAGAGATAAGGCAGGCTATATTTTAAGAATTTCTTACATAGTTCAATCGACATAATGGGTATACTGCAAGAGAGATGCATTTGAAAGTATTATTACCAGGAGAATATTTCCCAAATCCCTAAGTCATAAGGATAGAGACAGCAATTTAGAAAGAGTAGAGCAGAAAGTCTTTATATGTGCATTTCATAAAATGGATTGTACTTCATGAATTTCAATGTGGCAGGATATTCACTCTGCTGTCCTGCCATTACCAAGATGCTTGTTATAAGAAAGAAATATGCATGACTGTCGAGGACGTGGCGTTATTAATGACTGTGTTCCGCACTCTGTAAAATACTTTATTGGGATGTTGTCACCTGCATGAAAGATATGCACAAACTTTCTTACCTAAATTATCTTGCCGAAGACATTCAGAATATGCTAACTCCACAAATCCTCAAGTAAAAACCAGTTTAACAAGACCCCATGTCCTTAAATTTAATGTAGGAATAAAATACCAGAACCCTGACATCTATGGATGATCCTTCTTCAGTGAGTTGCAAGATATTACTCTATATTAATTGTTCCATGCAATTAGTTTTTAATAAGCAAAAGCCATGTAAAAAACCAAGTGACTTACGTTTTTAGTTTGTGGATTTATGACTGGTGTATGAGATATAGTTAGCAGTGAAAATGCGTGGTGTTCATCAGGCTAAGGATGATGTGCGGGACCTCTCTAGAAGGGGCCAGGAGGTCCTCTTCTGTGGACAGGATGTGGGTGTGTATTTGTGACGAGAGTACCTGTTTCCTCTGTCTCACACTAACCGCTCCTTCCCCTGAGCTCTTGATTCCCCCTCTTCCAGGCTCTTTCAGGATTTTGTTCTTACTAATTTTGTCACTCTCTCCTTTACAAATTGGCTCCTCCTGCGTATATAATGCTGCTCAAATCTGCCTCCTTGAAAAACTCTCATGTGTCCTTGATGCTGGTCAAACTGCCCCGCTGGCCTACATTTTTTTTTAACCTGCCACTCACTTCTTAATGCCCTGACGTCTGCTTTCACCTCTAGACCTCATTGGAAGTTACACTGTGCAAAAACACAAATGACCTTCTCATCCTGAATCTAATGACATCTATGGTGTGTCTTCAGTTTCTTGGACTCTCTGGAGCATTGGGATGGCTGGTGTTTTCCTCCTCAAGATTCTGCTTCCTCGTCTGGCCTTGGTGGCATTCTGGGATCATGACTCTCAGATCTCTTTCTGCCTCTGAATGATCCTTCTGTCCCTTTCCTCTTCGAGTTCCCCTAGGCATGGGCATAAACCTGGATTAAATCCTCTTCTCTTTCTACAGCCTCTGAGAATCCACCAATTGCAACGCCATCCACACATCGTTCTGCTTGTATGGACATCAAACATTTCTTGCTGAGCTTCTGCCCAAGAGCCAGCCTAGTGTTTCCAGCTGCTTGTTAGCAAGTTCTATTTCATGTCCTTCAAGGACCTCAAATCTAACATGTCTAAAACTGGATTTATCAGCTTTCCTCCAGGTCAGCTTTTGCTTCTAACTTCTTTCTCTCCTTGCAAGGATATCTAGCAGCCTAGGTGAGGTACATTTTGATCTCATCCCTCCATTTTTTCCACGTATCCATCCAATCACCAACTCCCATCATTTTCCACCTTCATGAGGCATTTCCTAAGTCCTCTACTCATGCTCACTAATCGACTGTGGCAGTTTGTATTGTGCAAATTTGGTTAAGCTGGAACTTAATCCATTCCCTGTATGGTTCCAGGTAAGACTTGATAAAGAGAAGAGTGTAGTTACCAAGAAAATAAGATTCTGAGGTTTCCAGCTACAGAAAGTGCAGTTGACTGGCCCCAGCTGCTGCACTCTTGAAATCCTTCACCACATAAGCACCCAAGTCAGACTTGCCATGGGTCACTCTCAGCCAATGACTAAGCATGTTGAGCATGGCGTGGATACTAAAGTAGGCTCATACCTAGGAGATGGGGCATTTTGCTGATGGATATTCTTCTGATTCGGCTGGAGGACTCCCCAGTGGCCCTGCTGAATTCTTCTAGGTCTACCCTGATCCACCCAACCTTCACCCAGGATCAGACCATGCATCATGGTCTGAATGGCTCTTTCAGCCTCTTCCTACCCTGGCTCTCTCTCCATTTTCCTTCACAGATGTTTCCCTTAAAAAGTCTCTTGCAAAGAGAATTCCATTTTTGCTTCTACTCTCCTGAGGACCCAGAGTAACACAAAGAATCTGTGCAAGTTTTGGAAGGTGGGGTAAATTAGCAACCACTACTCTCTGAAGGTCATTGCGATTAGAAGCAGTGGCAGACAGATGCAGAGATGTAGGTGAGTTTTGGGGGTTTTTTTAATCTCAGCTGCCTTTGCTCTCCCTTATTCGATGTTTAGCTCTCCTTCACAACTGTTGGCCTCAATGACTAACAGTAGCCCAGGCCCACTACTAGAAGCCTGGCTGCAGATCAACAGAAGCAGTAGCTACAGAGAAGTGACAACTTTCCATAAACTTTTCTACCACCTTCCCTTCATGGTCCCACGCTGGAAGCTGCACATACCTATCCTCCAGATTCCCCTAAATCTTCACTTTTCCCACCATCCCAGTGCCTCAGAAAGACGAATTAGTGACTTTTCTCTGGCCTTCCAACTCCCCCTTCCAGACCCTTACCTCCATAGCCTCTATCACAATATTAAGGTCTATTCCTACAATAAATCCACGTTCCGTAATACTCATCGCGTGTCTGCTTCCCTGACTAAACCCTGTCTCACCACCACCTTCATCATCATCATCACTAAAGCCACGGCAGGAAGTGCCTAACGCTCTCTCTCCCACCAATGCGTCTTGACCATTCTGCTAGACTCATCTTTATCATTATACTAAAAAGGTAAAGAGCAGCTCTCCATTGTCTATAAAATAAAATCCGAAGATTGTCAGGATCCTCCATAAGCTAACTTTCCAGTTTCCTCATTCCTTCTGCTTGAATCTTTCTCTTCTGCCAAATTGATATTCCCCCTTGATGTTCCTGTTCTTACCCACTCTACCTACTATTCATGGACACCATGTCCCATCTTTCTGTTTCCTGATCCATTTGTTCAAAGCCAATACATCCTAGAGAAGACAGTTCAAACTGCACATCTTCTGCAAAGACTTTTCTATCTCAGCTGGAAATGATTGCTACTTTTATAGTGCAACTTCCTAATTAGAGCTTTTCCTTGACATTTCTTTTCGATCATCTGTTCCAGAATGCTGATTCTGAAACTCTTTCTCCATTTTGACACAAGATGAAATTGTAATACCGAATTTCATTTTTAATAGAACTTAGTCACCAGTAAAAAAAAAGCCTCATATACTGTTGAAGTGTACTTTCAAACCAAATAAAATGTATTATTTATATGAAGTTTTATTACCTCCTATTTTATAAAATGAATGGGACTTCCCTTCCCTGTGTTTAGTGCTGAGGATTCAGCTAGCACAGCCAGTGAAGTGGGCGAGGCCAGTGTGGTCCCGCTGCTGAGGCTAGGGATGACGATGTGTTCTGCCTGCTCAGGAGATTGCTTACAGGTGAAGAGGGATGGAGGGAAAAAGTGAATACATTGGTGATTATGGGAGAGGGGAAGACTAGAATAAACGCCTGGTGACTGGTTGGAATTTGAAGTATCAATGTCAAATTGTATATTTATAAATACAGAAATAGAGGTGTATGTGTGTTGCAGATTGGGTTCTCCAATAAAGCAAACAATGAGATAAAGTTTGGGGTGTAGGATATATATTAGGGATCAAAACATGTGGAAGGAAACAGATTGGGCAATGCAGGCCCCAGGAAGTCTTGGTCAGCTCCGCTCGGGAGCATACGTGGCCTGTCAGGGTTGTTGTTCCTCATTGTGACAAAAATAACCCGTCTTTATATGCTTTCCTCAGTCAGTCATTAACTGTGGGCTGGATGCCCGTGGAAAGGTGTGAGACTGGGCGCAGCAGCTCTCCGCAAGAAGCTCTTCCTTTGAAGAGGGGCTGAGTGGTGCGTTTTCACATTCCATCACAATGCACGTGTGTGAGCGGTATGTACAGACACGTATTTTCCAGCTCTGAGAAGGCCAAGAAGCAATGAAACCCCAATGGACTGAGCATATACTACCCAGATATTGGTTGCTAAATACCATTCTCTGCTCCAAGGAACCAAGTCTCTTCAGAAAATCACCAATTCCAGGGTGATGCAGGGAAAATGAAAGATTCACCTGAAATATATTGTGCCATAAAATAAGGAATTGATCCAAGAATGATGAGAATCTGTCAAAAGAACATAGGCACATCTTTTTTTATTCTTTTTTTAAGTATATTTTATTGATTATGCTACTACAGTTTTCCCAATTTCTCCCCCTTTATCCCCTCTCCGCCCCCATGCCCCAACTCTCCAGCATTCCCTCTCTTAGCTCATATCCATGGGTTGTACATACAAGTTCTTTGAGTTCTCTGCTTCCCATACCATTTTTATCTGTCCCCATCTATTTTATGCCTACCAATTATGCTTCTTCTTCCCTGTACCTTTTCTACCCTATGCCTCCCTTCCCCCTCCCCACTGAACTCCCTCCATGTGATGTCCATTTCTCTGATTCTGTTCCTGTTCTAGTTGTTTGCTTAGTTTTTGTTTTAATTGTTTGTCTTTTCTTTCAGGTTCATTTGTTGATAGTTGTGAGTTTCTTGTCATTTTACTGTTCATATTTTTTATCTTCTTTTTCTTAGATAAGTCCCTTTAACATTTCATATAATAAGGGCTTGGTGATGATGAACTCCTTGAACTTGACCTTATCTAGGAAGCACTTCATCTGCCCTTCCATTCTAAGTGAAAGCTTTGCTGGGTAGAGTCATCTTGGATGTCCTTGCCTTTCATGACTTCAAAAACTTTTTTCCAGTCCTTTCTTGCCTGCAAGGTTTCTTTTGAGAAATGAGCTGATAGTCTTATGGGAACTCCTTTGTAGGTAACTGTCTCCTTTCCTCTTGCTGCTTTTAAGATTCTCTCCTTATCTTCAGTCTTGGGTAACTTAATGATGATGTGCCTTGGTGTGCCTTGATGTGACTCTGAGCTTCCTGGACTTCCTGGAAATCAATTTCCTTTGCCAGATTGGGGAAATTTTTGTTCATTATTGTTCAAATAAGTTTTCAATGTCTTGCCATTGTTCTTCTCTTCTGTAATTCAGAACCCCTATAATTCAGATATTGGAATGTTTCAGGTGTCCCAGAGATTCCTCGGCCTCTCTTCATTTTTTTGAATTCTTGTTTCTTCATTCTGATCTGGTTGGATGTTTATTTCTTCCTTTTGTTCCAAAATCTTTGCTTTGAGTCCTGGTTTCCTTTCTGTCACTATTGGTTCCCTGAATGTTTTGCCTTATTTCATTTTGGGTATCTTTCATTTGTTTTTTTCATTTTTTGACCAAGCTCAATCAGTTCTGTGAGCATTTTGATTACCAGGGCTTTAAATTCTCCATCAGATAGGTTGGCTATCTCCTCATCACTTAGATCTCTTTCTGAAGCTTTGCTCTGTTCTTTCATTTGGGTCATATTTCTTTGTCTCAGCGCACCTGTTAAGTAATAAGGGGGCAGGGCCTTAGGTAATCACCAGGGCAGGGCAACCCTCCTTGCTGCTGTGGGGCTGCCTGTGGGGGAGGGGCCAGACAGGGAACAATGTAATTCACCTGCTGGGCTCTAGCCCACTTTTCAATGGACTCTCATGTGAGACTGGGAGTTTCTCCCACCCTGGCAGCCACCATAGTCCACTGTCACCTCTGAGTCTCAGTTTCCCATTCAGCCAGCCCCATCAGCCCAGTCTGCCACCTCGCTTCAGGTTCTTACCAGTCTGGTTGTTCTGGTTGACTGTTTCTTTAATTCCTTGGTTGTCAGAGCTCCATGCAGTTTGATTTTCTGGCACTTCTGGTTGTTTGTTGATTTTAGATTGGTTGTTATCCTTTTGTTTATGCGAGGAAGCAAAGGGTTTCTACCTATGCCTCCATCTTGGCCAGAACTCAGAACATAGGTACATCTTAAAAAGGCTCAACCTGGACAAATCTTCAATGTTTCAACATCAAAATAACTAATGATAGTACCAAATTATAACCCAATGAATAAAATAGGGATCCATGAACCCATACTAATATAAGTAAAGAAATTGGGGGAAGGAGAAGGATCTACCTTACAGTAGAATGACAACAAATAATTGTAAAGCCTTCATGGAACTAAATAATCATTACTTGGCAATCATAATAGGAATAATTGATTCAAGCAAGAATCACCAATGGACGCTAAAACTAGCAAGTAAAAGTTTAAGGAGGACCTGGATATTTAAGATGACTAAAAGTATCTCTGCATAAAAATGCTTATTAATTATTTATTAAGGTATAAAATACAATTTATCTTTATAGTGGAGACACTATCTTACAGCATAATAAAAAGAATGTCACATCTCTTTTATTTTTCTAGTAACAGGACAAATAAACGTCAGGTGCCTCCTGATATGATACACTGAGAAGAACACAGCATCACTTCTGTGACATTACTGCCATATCGTGGGTAAGCTGAATCTAAACATGAGAAAGTATGGAACAAACCAAAAATGAAAGACATTCTATGAAGTAGTTGGCCCAGGTTCTATTAAAAAATCACATTGTGGTCATGACATACAAGAAAAGACAGAGGCAGTCAGTAACAGCTGGTATTGGCTCACTCTAGAAAATCAATTGCATGCATTTCTTTCCAACTCTGCAATTCAGTGACAAGGGTACCAAGTTGGTTTCATGCAGTTGGCCAGAATGGGAATATTTACACCACAAAAATTGGCAGCCACTACATATCAGGGCTCTTTTTTTTCTCTCAGTGAGCCAGTTTGGCAGCACACCACTGGAACTGTTCCTGACGGAAGAAGGCTAAAGAGATATGACAACTAAATGAAACATGTGATCCTGGGTTTGATCTTGGAACTATAAAGGATATTATTAGAACTGTCAGAGATATTTGAATGGATCAAGAGGACTAGATGGTAGTATTGTATCAGTGTTCATTTCCTGGTTTTGATGGCTATACTATGATCATATAGGACAATGTTTTTCTTTTTAGGATATATACATTGAAGAGTTAGGGAGTAATGAGGCATCACATCTGCAACTTAAAGGTTCCAAAAAACCTCTATGTATAAATATATATGGAAAAAGAGAGAATGACAAGGCAATTGTGGTAAAGTGTAAATACAGCATTAGGAAATTAGGGAATGGATTGCTGTAAATTTGAAGTCATTTCAAATAAAATGTATTAAGGAATTATATTTTAATCAAATGCTTTTAAGTAGATCTGTAGCTCTCATTTTCTGCTGGGTTTGCTAGGAGTTCAGCAGCTTTCACATTCAACAGAGTTAGAGCCTTGCTAAAGAAGGAAGCAGTGAATGTACAGCAGTCCCCCTTATCCCCAAGGACACAGGTTCCAAGATCCCCAATGGATGCCTGAAGCCTTGGACAGCACCAAGCCCTAAACCTATTATGTTTTTTTTCCATACATACATACCTTTTTACTTAAAGGAAGCGCTTTACAGCTTCTCTTTGGCATATCCAAATTGCAGCACCACTGCTCTTGGGCTTTGGGGCCTTTCATGATGAGGTAAAGTAAGGGTGTCTTGAACACAAGCAGTGTGATACAATAGCCCATCTGATAACCAGATGGCAGCTACTATCTGATTAAGGGCAGGGAGGTGCACAGTGTGGAGACCCAGACAAAGGGACTCCCGGGCCAGACGGGGTGAGATGCACATGAATTCATCACACTGCTCAGAATGGCACACAATTTAAAACCATGAGTTGTTTACTTCTGGAACAATTTTTCATTTAATATTTTGGGGCAGCAGAAAACTGAAACTGCAGACAGGCAAACCGCAGATAAGGGAGCACTATAGCAAGCCTCCATTTGTGATGCTGTGTAATTAAATGTGGTCTCCGCTGAGCTGCTGCCCCCTCCTCCTGGGTGTGTGAGGAAGTGCGGACACTTCTCTTCCATCTCTCTCCTCAGAAACTCAAAAATTCATGGATACTGTAAGAATGTTACTTCACTGCCACTACAGACAATAAGAATGAGAACATGGTATGGTTAAAAGCAGAGCTTTTTGAGGGAAAAAGGTTTTTTGCTTATAACAAAAGCTCTTTGTTTTGTTTTAAGCAAAATAAGTATTAAGATATTGATAGTGTGATGTTCTGAATCCTTGTTATTATGTTTTTAATTATTTTATTGTTATTCAAGTACAGTTGTCTGCATTTATCCCCTACTCACCACCACCCCCACCCCAGCCATCCCCGGCTTCCACCCCACCTTGGTTATGTCCATGTGTCCTTTGTGAACCCTTGTTATTATTAAATATTGTTTTCTTAAAGTGCTAATAAGTTGTTCATTTAAAAAATTCGGCATTGTATCTCTAATAAATTAATCTTAACTAATTCAATTTAAAAATAATGAACAGAGATCACATGGAGAGCAATGAATTTTGTTTCAAAATTACCTCTTCCTGCCCTGGCCAGGTGGCTCAGCTGGTGGAGCATCATCCCATGCACCAAAAGTTTGTCAGTTAGATTCCCAATCAGGGCACACACCTAGGTTGCAGGTTTAATCACCAGTCCAGGTGCGTTCGGGAGGCAGCTGACTGTGGATATTTCCCCCTCATATCAATGTTCCTCTCTCTCTCTCTCTGAGATCAATAAACATATCTTCAAGTGAGGATTTTTTTAAATTAAAAATTAGTTTAAAAAATTCTCTTTCCTCCTTCCTCCCTCCTTCTCTCCCTCCCTCCTTCCCTTCCTTCCTTCCATAGCTAAAAAGCACTGTGTGTCCTTGTATAACCTTCCCAAGCAGACCAAGTACTCCTTGAGATAGGGATTGTGGTCTACACTTTTGTCCCCCATGAGTGACTGCACTGCTTGATGAGACAAGAGAGAGTTTATTGTTAATGTTGAAAAAGACAGTGAGTACTTTGTGGACAGTAATCTGAATTGTCATCATAGCTGATCTGAGAGTCAGGATGGAACCAAGGCCTAACAAACATCCCACATTGCTCCAGTGGGAATAGATGTCCACGTCTCCCATTGCCCCAAAGCAGTTCACAACCGAAGGTAGGCAGGCGTGTAAGGGGCTGGCTGTGAGCTCACTTAGTAACATTTTTATCTTGGGCTGTTCAAACTTGAACTCTCAACCTGACATTTCAAAGGGCTCTGTTGTATTTCTCTTTAGGAAAGATTAATAACGCCAATCATGAATTTCTATGCCTGTCTATTTGTTTTCAGGCAAGTATCGCCTTTTCCTTAAGTTCTAAGAGAAGCACAGAAGGAAGTTCAGGGCTGGTAACAGGGATTATTAGCAGGGTCTGCTGCGCTCTAAGTGCAGCTGTGCGAAACCGGCCAGTCACCGCAGGGGACCTGGGCTTGGCCATCCAGGGTAGTGTATCCAGCAAAAACAAATAAAACCCACACTAACAAATTGTGTGAACTATTTTAAACTCATAAATACATATATTAAATCAACTTAATTTTTTCAATCTTTTAAATGAGCTTTTTATTGCATTTTGAAAAGTCCCTAGTGATACTGCAGCTCAAATGGCTTTGCAAATAAATGAGCCTGTACGCAAACGTTACTTAGGGAGCAGAGGAAACATTTTGTGCTCTCGCCTTTCCCCTCCCTCGACATTTCCACCTCCACCACCACAATATCGTGCTCAAATTGGCCAATAATTAACATTTTTAATTGAGGTATATTTTACATACAGTAAAACTAAAAACTAAATGTTTAATTATTCTAATTACATTAAACAGATACAGTAGCAAAAGGGATAAATTTAGTCAAATTAGAATTTATCGTCTAAAATACCATCCTTCTGTAATCACAAAACTTCTCCTTTTCCCTAAAAATGTACGCACATTAACTGGTAATGTTTTGCCGATACAGCATTCATTAAGGTGTTGCTTTATATAAACAAGAAAACAAAACTGTGGAGTATAACCCTGTCGGTGTACCCTAGGGATTTCATTTTAAATGTTTATTCAGGTGTTTTACATGTATTCCAGCTGTGTCTAACTTTTTAAAAATTTGTATATTAAAATTATCCTTCTTTGTCACCTTTTTGTAACTGGTTATATTTAGTAACCACGTAAAGCAACTTTTAATTACACACTGTCCATCAAAATGTTGGCACTGTGGGCTGTGTTTTTGTCCCACAGAAGACACCAGTCTTTAATTATTGTTTCTTTGTTTCTAATTCCACTTCCAAAATATAACCTCTTCGGGAATGACAAGCGTAAAAAGAAATTCTTACATTTCACAGTTTGCACTTACAGTCTAAATTGCACAGGACACAGTGGTAATCTGACTACATTGTTTCCATCCTAAACGTAACAGCAGTGGGCAATGGGGCTCCTAATAGAGAGAATTAATCATGGGCTTTTTTGATATTCATGACAGGGAGCGGATACTCTTGCTGCAGAGTGGCGTCCCTTTCAGGAAGCCCAGCTTCTGGCTGTGAAACCCATTCCCATGTGATTTCTTTCTAACAAGCCAGAAAGCTGCTTTAATCTTTAAACATGAAGCATTGTGCTTACAGTATCAAAGGTAGACAAGTTCTCCTACTGAGGTTCAAAAGCAGAGAATAATAAGAACCTGGTTGTTAATGTCGGGCTGATGTCAGCTCTGAAATCACTTTTCATGTGATTGAGCCATTTTGTCCTCAGAGCCACTTTGTTCCCCTTGGCCGAATTTCCTCCAGCCCCTGATAGTGAGCAGCTCATCCAGTGCTTCCCAGAGTTTCCTTGTCAGAAGGCAAAGCCCCTGTGCAGTAGACACATTATTTTGTACCCAAACTTGCATAGCCCAAGGATAGCCAAGAAGTTTCTCTCCATGGAGCTCCTCACTCTTCCAGCTGTCCCATAGGCACTGACACTTCCCAGTCCGATGAGGGGGAACATGTCTGCTCCCACTAGGCAAGGCCCTTTGAATGCCAGATTTTTCTTTTTGCCTGGAAGACCCAGCAAGATGCTAGGTTTCAAGAAGTTTCATAATTCAGTAGTACAATTTGAGAAGCCGTACTATAAGAAGTCACCTACCAAAAAGAGAGATAAGTGAGGCTACCAGTCAAGAAGGTGATGTCAATAAGGGCAGTGCTCAAACCCTCCCACAACCAGATCAAAATTACAACTAAGTTACAGAACAACCTTCCTTCAGAATTGCCTGAACAACTAAGGATATAAAGAAGCAGTCCACACTGAGACTGGTAGGAGGGGCACAGAGGTAGAACGGGCTGGTCCCACACCCACGTGTGGCAGTTCAAAATCAGGAGAGCCCTGGCTGGATGCCTCAGTTAGTTGGAGCATTGTTGCATGTACCAAAATGTTGTCTGTTGTATTCTTGGTCAGGGTACATACCTAGGTTGCTGATTCCATCCCCAGTCGGGGCACGTGCTAGAGGCAACCAACCGATGTTTCTCCTTAACATCAATGTCTCTCCCCTACACTCCTCCCTTCCTTTCTCTAAAAAATCAATAAGCATATCCTTGTGCAAAGATTTTAAAAAATTGGGAGAGAGATCTCAGCTGTGGAGTTATCCCCTGAGGAGTGAGGGGTCCCAGCCCCATGCCAGGACCCCCAGCCCAGGGTTCCAGTGCCAGGAAGAAAAGTCCCCATAACTTCTGGCGGTGACAACCAGCAGGAATTGTGGCTGAGTGAGAGGGAGGGCTTCTGGAGTTTCAGGTGTTCCTCTTAAAAGGCCTGCACATGGACTAACTCAGACTCCAAGCTGGGGTAGCAGCTTGAAAGGCACCAAGGACAGACAAGGAGGAACTAAATTGTCTGGTATAAGGGAGAGAGCTGGAGAGGCATCATTCTCCCAGACAGAAGTTCTGGCACAGGCCATTGGTTCTTTTCTGAGCCCTCCCCCAACCCAGAGCCTGCAAGAGGACACCATACCTGAGTGCCCATCAACCAGTTTGCCCCACCCTAGTGATTCCCTGAGACCCCAACCCACTAATTTTCTGGTACACTCAAGCTGTTTCTAGTAGCTTTTGCATACAAACTGCCCATCTTGGCTCATGCTTCAGAATTTCCTAAAATCTCTCAAACAAGCAGCACCTGGCCTCAGCATGCCCTGTACCTCTTGCTAAGTGGCCCCAAGCCTGGCACTAGCATAAACCTGCTTGCTTTGCAGTTTGACCTCTCCTGGGCACCTCTAAGCCTAGCAAAAATAGCAGCCATCTGCAGATCACTTTGTAGCTCATGCCAGGTGGCCCCAGGCAGAACACAGCCAGCAGCTGACCATGCCTCCACCTTCATGGAGGCCTCAGAGCCAGCACAACCAGTGGACAGCTTCAGACCACTTTGAAGCACCACCCAACCACCTCCACAAGCAACACACACAAAGGACAGATGCAGTGGGCACCAGAGCCCTGCTGAAGTAAGTCCTGCTCTATGGGGTGGGTCTCTGAACAGTTCATCCTCCACAATGGTCACAGTCAATCTTGTAGCCTGTCAGCCTATGGGTAAATCCCTTCCATAGACCTGCCAACAGCAATCAAGGCTCAACTACAAGAGGAGGGTGTACATAGCCTACATCGGGGAAGGGGGTGCACCTGGAGTGGCCAGGTACAATGAATGCGGAAGCTGTGTTATTGGACCCTACAGGACACCTACTAAATGGGTCACTATACCAAGCCTGGGAGACATAGCAGCTCTACCTAATACATGGAAACACAGGGAGGCTGCCCAAATGAGGAGACAAAGAAACATGGCCCAAATGAAAGAACAGAACAAAACTCTAGAAAAAGAACTAAAAAAAAAGTAGAGAAAAGCAATCTACTAGAGATAGAGTTCAGATCACTGGTTATAGGGATGCTCAGTGAAGTTAGGGGAAGAGTAGATGAACTTAGTGAGAACTTTAACAACGAGATAGGAAACATAAAAATGGAACTAGAAAACACAAAAAAAGAACCAGTTAGAAATGAAGAATACATTAAGTCAAATGAAAAATACACTATAGGAAATCAACAGTGGAGTAGATGAAGCAGACTATCAAATCAAAGACTTGGTAGATAAGGAAGCAAAAACACCCAGTTAGAGCAGCTAGAAGAAAAAGGAATTCAAAAAAATGGATAGAGGCTTCTGGGACAACTTCAAGCATATAAACATTTGCATCAGGAGGACACCAGAAAGAGGTGAAAGAGAGCAAGGAATTGAAAACCTATTTGAAAAAAAAAGACAGAAAACTTCCTTAACATGGTGAAAGAAACAGACACACAAGTCCAGGAAGCACAGAGAGCCCCAAACATGATGAACCCAAAGAGGCTCACAGCACACAACACATCATAATTAAAATGCCAAAGGTTAAAGACAAAGAGAGAATCTTAAAAGCAGCAAGAAATAAAGCAGTTAATTACCTGCAAGGGAGTTTCAACAAACTTTCAGCTGATTTCTCAACAGAAACTTTGCAAGCTAGAAGGGATGGGCAAGAAATATTCAAAGTCATGAAAAGCAAGGACCTACAACCAAGATGACTTTAC